>BFEA01000779.1:485673-507779 GCA_003427395.1 Chara braunii
GAGAGAGAGAGAGAGAGAGAGAGAGAGAGAGAGAGAGAGAGAGAGAGAGAGAGAGAGAGAGAGAGAGAGAGAGAGAGAGAGAGAGAGAGTTTACCCCGTAGCACTGATCGAAGCAACGATAACAGAGGAAAATGAAAAGCAGACTGTTTAGAAACAAAAGAAAATCAAACTACATGAATACACATACACGGGGAGGATAACTTACCTTCAGTCATGTTAGCGCGGTCGGTTGAGAGCCTCCACGCACCCAAGCCTCATCAGCGTCCAGCCTTCACTATGCAGAGCCCGGCCTCCACCAAGAGCTTAGCGACCACGTACGCGCACGAACTGCGCCCCAAAATGTACGCGTGTGTGTGCGTGTGTGTGCGTGTGTGTGATCATCGAAGTAGCGTGCATAGAGAGTTGAAAAACGGAGGTAGAGATCAGGGGGCTCGTCATAACACTCACCAAACTACAATATACGGATGTCATTCTACCAGAGAACAAGTGAACATATACATTTGTTGTTGCTATGAATAGTAACTGACGTATCTCTTCACTTTCTGCCCAAAGATTCACTTGTATTTTCTTCGTCTCGGGAAAGGTTTGGCGAGGCCCCTATTCTCTGCGTACCACCGAATTTCGGTAGCGAAAAGTCCGCGCGGCACCTCGCGGGCGAAGAAGCTTCGATGAAAGATGAATTCTTTCAAAAAAAAAAAAAGAAGCTTCGATGAACCCGACAGATTGGAGGCTCGACAGGGTTGGAGTGGGGGGCATACTCACACTAGGACTTTTTCCACCTCTCTTTGGCTGTAACTGCGGTCAGGTGCATGCCGTCGGGACGGTCAGGTGTATGCCGTCGGGACGGTTAGGTGCATGCCGTCGGGATTGCAAACGCGGTCATATACATCCACGGAAACCCTAATGCGAACAGCCAGTGTGATACGTGGACAGGGCCCTGAACTCGGAGTCGATCGAAGGAACCTGGCTGGCCCTGAGCGACACACAAGGCCGAGCCACACGGTCGATGGGGATTCTGGTGATGCAGTAATAAACTGACTCAATATTGAGGGTTGTCCCACATATGCGTTTTCACATTTGGCTTCAGAATACCGATGGGGACTCCTGTGATGCAGTAAAGGCCTCCTTAGACCCTCCTTGGAAAATCCTCAGAAATTAGGATGAAGTCCTTGGGAAACTTTGTGGTTTTCGGCATCTTAGTTACACCGTGTCCTAATTCAATGGGTTTCAAGGAAAACCCTTGGAGGTCTCCAGCGGCCAATTTCATATGCATACACACGGCCGCGGGGGTGGATGTCCGTCATCGTGCTGGGATGTCCGTGCGTCCTCGGGCGTGGTCCAGTGCCAGTGGCGGGGAGGCCTACCGGGCTGACAACGAAAAAGGGCGCCAACATCCCCGTTCCATTTCAAATTTTGAACCCTCTGTTATGACACATCCGTGCGTGAGGCGTCCTGGCGTCTGGACTGGAGACTAGGGCGAAACGTTTGTGCGGAGGAGTGATGGCGGCCATGGCTTAAAAGGAGGGCATTGGAACGTTGGGGGACATAGCACGTATGCGACGTCCCCTTCGTGTTCTGCATGCTCTTCGGGCCGTCACAGCTTAGCGTGAACGTAACGTTTCCGTGAAACGTGGAAAGTGCGAGCGTGGTCCCCATTGACGTGCAGAAGGTGCAGCGAGGGCGCCGGCAGGCAAACAAGTGGTGGGTGCTTGCGCACTGCAAGTCTTGACGATGGAACGAGAGTTCTCAGGTGGTGCGAAGGCATTAACGGCATTGGAGAGAAACACGGTGGTCGCAGTTGTGTCAGTCATCGCCATGCGTTATCGCATTGAGAGAATAACAACTCGCCTGAGGATGAGATTGTCCGTTCGTAGGCAGAGGTAGCTGATGCATCAAGTGATGGATGCACCGGATTGTGTGTCGTTATCGGAATCCATTGTGCAATTTTGCTGCACCATGGCATCGGATGTGATCCCGCGAGCGATCCGACAGGTTGACGACGCGGCGGAGGGCTACTACAAGGAGAAGTTGTAGAGTGGAGTAGTCAATGGCGCCCGTCGGCTGTCTGCTGGAGGTTTCCCGCCTGTCCATCGTTGTCTTCCTCACCATTCGTCGTTTTTGTCTGCTCCCAGGACCCCGCATAACGACACACACGTGGAACAACACGGCAATGAGCAGGAGAAGAGTGGCCAGCAGCACGAGTGGAAACCGCTAGAGGACGTCTGCCATGAATTGCAACGTGCGAGGCGTGTACCAAACAAAGTTTGCATCAATGCGCCTCACAATAGTGGACAAAACACGCTCGGCAGATGCCTCCAATCGACCAACAGTGCTTCAACATCGCTTGTAGACAAATAAAAAAATTTGACCGTTGGACACCACGGTCGGCGACGCTCGCATGGAAAACCCTGCTTTATGAAGCGCCTTGCAACTGAAGAACCAACCCCGCCTATTTTCACGCCAACGGTAACGGTGGAAGGCCGTTAGGGAGCCGTCGGGTACTGGAGGCCAACGATGTCCGCCCGATGGACCACGGACAATTTGTGCACCAACATCGATTCCAAATTTTCCTGTCGGCGCTCCCTCTAAAACACTCTGTCAATCGCGACTCCTTGAACCCAAGGGACCTCGCGAGGACCCCTTGAATCCAATGACTTTTTGGTTGGGGATCCTGAGGAATCCAAGGAAATCTCTCGGGAGCGTTTTCACATTCATTCAAGGAATTTGGTGAATTAGGACGCGGTGTAACGACACCGATTTCCTAAAAATTGGATTTCCAAGGAGGGTCTAACGAGGCCCTAACTAACGGGCTCAATATTAAAGAGGTCGAAAATCGGATTTCCAAGAAGGGTCTAACGAGGCCCTAACTAACGGGCTCAATATTAAAGGGGGCGCCACATATGTGTTTTCACGCTCCGTACCACGCACTGCGTAGGCTTCAGCCCAGAGGGCATGGACCAAGAGGACCTGTCGTGACGTTTTTAGTATGAAGTAATGAACACACTCAATACCGTGACTGAAGGGGTGCCATATACCTGTTTTCACACAGAATCACAGTGTACCACGCATGACGCGCAAGCACAACCCGGAGGGCATCGACCGCGAGGACCTGTCGTAACGTTTTTAACATTCTGGATCGAGATACGTTTCGCCTAATCAAGGATGTGTTTGTGTTTTGCATGTCACGGATTTGCAAAAGGGGTTATAGCATGACTTAAACCACCACCACTTCATTCAGCTTGAAAAACAAATATGTGGCTCGTATACAGCCGCAACTTTCGAGGGTTTGGATATTGGATGAAAATGGTTGGTGGGCCCAACCAAAGTGAGGCCCGTACCGTTTCGTATTTTTTTTTAAACGCCGAGAATTTTCAGACTTGACTTAAATAGTTGGGCGAGGTGTGGGCGAGATAGAACACATTTATGAATTGTCTAAACACAGATGCAAGTTTAAATCCTGTAACAGGAGGTTGAAATTGTTGTAGGACTTTTGTTGGCTTTGTTGTATATCAACACATTGACCACCATCGGTAGTTCTTGCAGGGAGTCGTGAACTTATTATAGTGTAAACTTTGTTTCGTTGAAGTTGGTTGTTGAAGAAATTTTTGGTTCAAAATTCATACATATTAAATCTTAGGCTATACTTACGCCAAAGATTTGTTCAATATAAGGGCAAACCGACATCATGACGTAGGTTGATCGAATTTTAAGGGACGTTTGCAATAGGACATACGTTTATTAAAGTCAAAGAACATGTCAATATTAGGATGCGGTTTTGCTGAAGGTGATAACTTTTTCAAATGTTGGTAATTTCTAAATGTTGGTTTTGAACTATCGACATTAATTGGTTTTGTCCTAATAAATTTTACTAGTCATGCCAGGACTTTGCTGAAGGTTAAGCTTAAGAGTATGCTGATACGAATTCATTGTTGAACATAGAGGTGAACATTGGTGGTTTAAGTGCATACTGATATGAATTCTTATTGTACACATTGTCAAACTTGAGTCTAATGTGTGATGGGTTGTAGTAGGGCATACTTAGACTGGGAATGTGCTGGTTACGTTCAATTTTGCCCTTTTATGCATACTTAGAGTAATGGTGTATTGAATGTTGGGGCATACTTAGACAAAGAATCTGTTAGCTATGTTTAGTTATTTTTTCACAGCGTGAGCTTTGGTCTATCGAATTTTATGATACGCTTACAATATGACTTACATTAGAACACGAGTTTATTGAAGGTGATGATTCATTCAAATGCATGGAGTTTCAATTCTTTTGCTTACCACTTTCTATGCCAACTTTTAACTACTCACTCACATGAATGCTCTCTTCGTTTATGTCAGTTTTTTTTTTTTTTTTTTTTTTTCCGAGTGACTATCTTTCGTCACATAAAATAGATGTTTTTGACAGTTCACTCTATATATGGTTTGGGGTCTTGCTTGGAGTCTACCTCTACGCCTGGATCTGGGTTTGGTTATACTCTTGGAATTGGTTCGTTACCTGAGTATGGTTCCGAGACATAAAGAAATTAATGTGAGCAACAACGAAACTTGTTGAGTAACGTTTTATAAATGAAACCACAAATCATGAAAAATCGATTACATTTTTGTGTGTCTGGTTCATAAACGTAAATAACATGGTGAACTTGTCCTGTGTGATAAATTTGCAAACATCTTTTTTATATGCTTTCGTGGTTTTTATTGTGAACAACTTTGATTTGGGGTTTTATTTTCAATTTATTAGCCTTGTTCTAGCCTTTAGGCATCGCTTTAGGTATAAGTTTGGTTGTGGTTATGGTTTTGCTTCTAGGCTTGAGTATAGTTTATGTATATTCTGACTTGGGTTTAAAGATTGCTTATAGGCTTGATAGAAAAAAATAACCTCTACAAACATCAACCAATTTTTATGAACATTTTGTCAAAAATTTAGCCATGACTTCCTCTCTCGATCTATGTTTGGTTTTGTTTTTTGTATTGATTCTTAGGCTAAGTGCAAGTCGGAGCCTCGACTTGCATCCAATCCTTTTGGCTTTGGGCTTACTACATTTAATTTGATCACCGAATATTTATTGTAATGCCATTACTATGCATAAGTTGATGTTTGTTAAATTAGTGAAAGCATTCATTAAGTCTTGATAATGACATCATAAATAAACATCCACGGAGAACGTTTGTATTAATGTTTTATTACATCAAGAGTAGGTTCTGCTATAACTGATCAAGCCAATGTATTATGAGTCTGACTGCATTATACTCTAAGCTTCGGCACATCGAGGGACATGGATTGATGTGAGTATGCTTCGAGTAATCGACAATTTGAAACTCAAATCTGTATTTAAAAATGAAGTTATGTGAGTATGCTATTGGGCTGCACTTTCAATAAAATATTGTTATTAATGTATTGTAAGTATATATTGAAATTCATTGTGATAGAACAAATATGTGTTTTAAGCTTTAATAAAATAAATCATGTTATGAGAAAGGTCACAACTAAACATAGTCAACGCATTCCGGATATGAGAATGTCGTAAGATATGGCACATCAATCACATATCATTATAAGTATGATAGCCTTGTATGAATATGCTTTGGGATTCAAAACTAACATATTAAACTCATGTCTGCATTCAACAATGATTTTGTTTCAGCCTCCAATAAAGCAAAACATGCTATGAGAAAGGACACAACTGAACATAGCCCACGCATTCTCGATATGAGTATGTCTCAAGATGTGGCATATCAACTACACGTTTCTGTAAGTATGATGACCTTGTATAAGTATGTTTTGGGATTCAGAACCAACATATGAAACAAAGGTATAAATTCAACAACCAATTCGTTTCAGCCTCCAATAAAATCATGTTATGAATATGTTTTAGGATTTATTACAGCTAATTCATATGATATACTTGAATTTTATATAATTTTTTTATTTAACAATAAATTCAATTCAAAACTAACACCGTGAAAGAACCTAAAACTTTGCCTTATATTTGACATCAGGGTTGCGAGGCTGAACGTACAGAGGCCCCTAAGCTGACCCCTGAACATTTGGGCTTTCAAGTCCCCGTACGGGGCCTCACCCCGCAAAAAACTATTTTGGTATATATATATATATATATATATATATATATATATTTTGTGATGATATATATATATATATATATATATATATATATATCGTTAGCAGCCCGTACGTACGGAGGCCCCCGCGCCAACCTCCGTACGTTCGGGCGTTCGGGGTCCCGTTCGGGGGCCGAACCCCTCCGAACCTGAAGAGGTTTTGACCCCGCCAAAAAATAT
Source organism: Chara braunii (assembly GCA_003427395.1). Lineage (NCBI taxonomy): Eukaryota > Viridiplantae > Streptophyta > Charophyceae > Charales > Characeae > Chara > Chara braunii. Next base: position 491,977 of record BFEA01000779.1, read on the forward strand.
TTCGGGGCCTAAAAATTATTATTTTTTCTTGACTTTTTTTTGTGAGTTCTCTATGATGTGAGGTACATGCTTCTAAAGTTTGAGATCATTTTGCTTAGCCAAAAAAAAAAAAAAAATCGCCAAAGATGGCGGTGTCAAAACGTGCTCACCCACTCACTATTTTTTTATTTTTTTTTTCACTTTGTTTCGGGACCTAAACAATTTTATTATTTTTTTATATTTTTTTAATGAGTTGTGTATCATGTGAGATAAACATATATGAATTTTCAGGGACTTTGATTGAGCCAAAACAAAATGAAAAATCTCCAAAGATGGAGGTGTTTAACACGTGCCCGCCCGCACATTGATTTTAATTCTCTTCTCAAATTAGTTATTTCTATTAATTTATTTTGTTTTCCGTATTTTATTTTTATTTCAAATTTGATAACGAATTTGGATGTCACACTCGGAGGAAAATGTTGTTCAATTTATCTTTCTGCATAACATATATGTTTTCTAGATTTTTTGGATGACTTTTTTTTTTTTTTTTTTTTTTTTTTTTTTTTTTTTTTTTTTTTTTTTTTTTTTTTTTTTTTTTTTTGTCCTCTCGGGTCGAACGTGTCTACAGGGGGGTCTGAACGTTCGGCCCGTCCCGAACGTCGACAACCTTGTATATATATAAATACCTATATATATATATATATATAGGGTTACCAGGCCGTACGTACGGAGGTCCCCGGGCAGACCTCCGTACGTACGGGCGTTCGGGGTCCCGTACCGGGTCCGAACCCGACGCGTTCGGGCCCCGCCAAAAATTATTTCGGGGCCTAAACATATTGTTTTTTTTCAAAATTTGTTTTTGTCACTTCTCTATGACGTGAGGTACACGCCCATCAATTTTCAAGTCATTTGGCTCTGCCAAATAAGAATTAAAAATCGCCAAAGCTGGCGGTATCAAAACGTGCTTGCCCACGTGTTTTTTCACTTTTTACTTTTTGTTTTCAATTCAGTTCGGGGTCTATACAATTTTATTATTTTTTGAAACTTCTTTAGTGTGTTTTTCATTATGTTAATTACACATATGTAAATTTTCAGTGCATTTAGCTATTCCAAAACAAAATAGAAAATCGCCAAAGACGGCTGTGTCGAAAACGTGCTCGCGAACTCACTAAATTTAATTATTTTTTTATTTTTTGTTATTTTTATTATTAGTATTTGTGTTTCGTATTTTATTTTTATTTCAAATTAGGCAAGTAATTTGGATGTAATGCTTAGGCAAATCTTGTTTTTTTTATTTTTCTTCACAACATATTTTTTTTTCAGTTTGTTTGATTTTTTTTTTTTTTTTTTTTTGGGGTCGTTAGGCCCGAACGGCCGAACGCATCCCCAAGGGGTCCCATACGTTCGGGCGTTCGGGTTCAGGCGTTCGGCCCGTCCTGAACGCCAATTACCTTGGTTATCTTGTATATATATATATATATATATATATATACATATATATATATATACATATGCAGTAAACCGCGTTCAGCAGTGGCCTGGGCGCCGTAACCCAAGCCCAGGCCGCTGCGGGTGCTGTGTGACCACGCACAGCAAGAAATTCAAAGGTCGAAGTCAACTGTAGGTCCAGGTACCTCGCCCAGGCCCTTGGTCGTGTGCATTGACTTGTATGTGTGCAGGTACCCAGTCAGAACGGTGGACCAAGGAGGATACRGTTTCAACTCAATCSAGGCCGTCGAGGACAATCGATCTCGGCCGTATCTGACTTGAGGACTGGGGTCCAGACCCCGCCGTCAACACTACATATTGAGCTGACTTCCTGACTTCGATATCTAGAGTCTCGTCTGGAGTCTATGGACTCGACGCTCTCGCGTCAACGCCGGCTTTATGCTGCTGGCGAGACGCTGCTGGGAGGACTTGACGACCGACGCTCGTCGCTGGTTCATGGTTTGAGCGTGCTGTGCGACCAGCATGCTGGCTGGCGCACTACTGTATGAGGGGTTGTCGACGTGGCAGATGCCACGTGTCATCTTCGTGACTGCTGCCACGTAGTATTGCTGCTGAGGTGGAAGGCGTTGGGCGCCTGTATTGCTGTTCTGCTTCACAAGTACTCGGAAGGAGGATTCAGGACTGTGGTTGGGGTCGTGATACGTACCTGGTGTCTTCAGCTTCGTCGTCACGCCACTGCTTGATAATTGGTCTGCTGGTGCCACGTGGCACAGTTGGTCTACATTATCTTGGACGTCTGAATCTCTGATTGAGACACGATTATGCTGCTAGAAGGAGGAAGTACCCGAAGAGGAAGTGGGCTGTAGGGAGGAGACTATTCCACCCTCTCAACGTCTATTCTCCCTCCTCCCTCTCTCGTCTGTGTATGTATTCTCTCTCATTTTGGGATCATTATTATTATGATTTATCAGCAGCGTTCGTCTACTTTGTCTTTGCGAGTGACGACTGATTATCACGACTGGGCACATTGCAGTTTGGTATCGGAGCATTCACTTTCGACATTGTCTTCACGGCGCACGCGTTGTTCTGACGCGCTATGATTACGACGCGCCAGTTTCTCTCGAAGGTCGCGCGCGTCAGGTAAGTAAGTGACGGGATACTCTCTCTTTCGCGACATTATTGTCGCGCGTGTTTTTCAACACGCTGTCTAGACATTGAGCCTGACGACGTGCGCGACGGGCATGGTGATGACGGGCAGATTATCTGCGAATGATGATTGATTGCTGACGTGGCACATCCACGTCCATTGAAGATTGGAGCAGGGAACTTCTACTCATGCGCTGATGATGTCTCGCCGACAATATAGAGTTGCCGCATTGCTATCTCGCCAGGCAGAGACGATTGGAGCTGATTGATTGGCTCCTTGATTACTCGCTGGCAATAGCGAGATCCGGCGCTGACGTGGCAGACTTGATTGAACTTGGGATGCGGCGAGAAGATTGATAAAGCGCAGCATTGTTGGAGTTCACCTTCACAAACGGATCTGGGTAACGGAAAGAAGTGGAGCGGCCAGCATTCCTCGCTGAAGCCCCCCCCCCCCACGATCTTGATTGGTTCGACGTGCTGACTTGGCGAAAGCTGAGTTGGCATACCGGGGGTTTGGCTGAAGCAGGCACGACGTGCCTCAAGAAACGATTGATGCATTCCGACGTTTGGAGCGGCACGAGCGACAGACTTTGGCTCGTGGTGCTTAATTGCTGTCGGGGTGATTAGAGTGCATGCTCACGTGGCATTGTGGGGAAGACTGACGTTGATTGGTTGTGTTGTCGGTACTTACCTGTTGTCAGGCTGTGCGTGCACACGTACCTGTGAATGCTAACGATCTTGGCCTACTCGATTACCTGGAAGAGGAGTCATCACACGAATAGGAGAGAAAACAAAATTAGAACAACTTATAAAAAAGACATCAATCAAGAGAATAAATAATTATTTTTATTTATTTATTTTCTTGTGAATCCTCTGCTGTACTGATGATTGAGTGGCTATCCAGCCATCAGATAACATTGTCTGTTTTATTTTTTTGAGAAAGGATTGGCCTGTTAAGTTTCCTGTTGACGTTAATCATGGCACCGATTGTTCAACACATGCGTCAGTCCCTGCTGACCAGGTGGGTGCCTCATCTGTTCGGTCTTGGGCATGTGCCTTATGCGGTGAGAGCAGGTAGCTCTTCGATGGAACCGCGTACACGTGCCCTGATCGAGGCACGAAGAGATGAATTGGGAGAACTTCTCTCCCAACTGCTGGTGGACATGGAATTCGCTGTTCCGGCCGCAAGAGAACACATGCGTGGTAGGTTTGACCTTAAAGTGATCTCTGATCACTTGGCCAAAGCTACCACGAGTGTAGAGATGGTGGCGGCAGCAACAAAGATCCATAAAGTCATTGCCCAGTGTCGTGAGATACAAGACCAGTTCACCATCCAGTAGTTAAAAGAGATTGCCCAACGGAAAGATACCGTGCCAGAAGTAAAGATAGAAAGTATTGAAGAGAACATACAACAGTTGAAAGAGACACTCGCAAAAGAAGAAAGGAAGCGGGAAGAGCTGTTGCAAAGAAAAGAACAGGAAACTAGGTTGCAGCAGAGAATGGGTAGAGTTCAGCAGCACGTTTCCTTAGATGAAAAAAATGTTGCTCAGACGCTCGGACAAATATTGACGTATTTGGCTTTTCTGGAAGAAAAGTACCAACAGCAAACTAGAATGGATGAATTCGCTGTTGGCCTTCATGTCATTACTAGCATTGTCAAGGGGAAAGCCCCTATGCTTGAAAATGATGAAGATAAGGAAAAAAAAGCGGACGTCAAGCCCGAGAAGTTGCTTATTGGTGGAATAAAAAACAGCGACACAATGAAGAAGGAAACGGTAAAAGAAACCGAGAAGAAACCGGAAAAGAAACCGGAAAAGAAACCCAACGGGAATGGTGATGGATACGGGAATAGAAACGGGAATGGTGGTCCGAACGGTCCCCCTCCCCCTCCTAAGGACAATGCCAAACACGCAAATCCGACTAAGGCAAAGAAAAAAGAAAAGGTGAAGATGAAATTACCTTGCACTTTTTCTAATAAGAAAGAAGAAAGCCTTCCACTCTGGATCGCAGAGATCCAGACCTATGTTGGGACTGCACCGGTAGAAGAAGAGTCGCAAGTTGCGTTCACCACTTCTTGTATGGGTGGTGAAGTGAAGCAGTGGGTTCTGGCGGAGGCGAATGCCGCGGGGTTTGACGATATAGGTGAGTGGGCGAAGACGATGACCTTGAAGCAGTTCCTTGCAAAGGTCAAGGACCGCTTCTTGGACAAGACCACGACCGATAAGGCCTTCGACCAACTCACCTTGATAGGACAGAAGTCCTGGTCTTCCGTTGAGTCATTGTCTCGTGAGGTGGACCGCCTGTTGCAGGTTCCTGGTCTTAACCTGCAGGACTCTCAGGTCCTTTATATCTACTCCCGCGCGTTGCCCGAACCGATATGAGGGCACTTGGTCGCCGAGGCCAAGTCAGGTAAGTATACCTACTACCAGTTCCGCGACCTTGCATTGCAGCGGGAACAAATGACTTCGCAAGTCAAAGGTTCCTATGCTGCTGCCGTAAAGAATGGAGGAGGAGGCGGTCGAGGAGGCTACGGCAAGCGGGTCATATGGCGTCAAAAGCGCCAAGACCACACCCTCGTCGTATTCGACGACGATACAATGGAAAAATGACCATTGGAGTCCGAGGGTGGTGGTGAGAGCAACAGTGACTCCGGAAAGGGGGAGATCACTGCTGCGACGGTCAACAAGGGAGGACCGTCACGAACACTCGACCGAAGGGAAGACCACGCTCCTTCCCATACCATCCTGGGATTGCGGCCGGCAGACCGTGGCTGAAGATGGGACTAACCCGGGAGGTGTGGCAAGATATGATGGATAATGCGCAGTGCCTCAAATGTGGCACTGCGGGGCATGTCATTGCCTTTTGTCCGTTGATTAGGAATTCAAAAGGGAGCAGCCAGTAGGAATAACATCTATTCCTACAGAGTCGGAGAGTGCGATCACATGCAAGGCGCCTACGATCCCTTTCCACACTCCGACTCCCGTGGCAGAGGATGGAAACCCTTCCGCCCGTCGTTCAGATATTCCCACTCCTGTCTTATGTCTGTCTCTGGACGACTCCCTTGACGAGCTGGGTAGCGAGCTAGTCGCGTTACGCAGTTCGTGGGCAAAGAAAGCCAAGTCTAAAGGGGAACTATTGATTGCCGATTTGATTGTCAATCGCACACACGTTGGTGCGATGCTGGACCCTAGGTCCACACGATCTTACATGTCTGAACGTGCAATCCGCAAGTTGCACCTCGGCATGAAGATCCAAACGTTAGCTAGACCGATCACGTCTATGCTGGCTGACAAAAGCACGATGACGGTAATGCAATACGTCGATCGTGTTCGATGTCAGTTCAGTACAAAGGATGGGAAGAAGATTTGGCATGAGCTTCCCTTTCTGATTGAGAAGAACATGCCGTTTGACATCATCTTGGGAATGGATTGGCACGAGGAAGCTGATCCCAAGATTGATTTCAAACTGAAAGAAGTAAAGATCAAAGATGAATCGTCTACATTGCAACCGATTAAGTTGTATCATCGGTCAGGGTCTGACTCTGTCTTGTCTTTTTGTTGCATGAACTACTCTGCATTTCGATCGATGGTTGCAAAGAAGAAGCTAGAGGATGAGGTAGTAATGTTGTTAGTTAAGAAAGTAGGAGAGTCTTCAACTACCCATCCTCCTGGCATAGATGCACTCCTAACGGAGTTTGCCGATATTGTGTCTGAGCCTACCGGGGTCACTTCGCAAGCTATCAAGCACACGATCGAGATCGTGCCCGGTAGCAAGGTTCCCAAGGGCCCTATCTATCGCATGTCTCCAAGGGAACTTGAGGAACTAAAGAAGCAATTGTCTGAGTTGACGGAGAAGGGATGGATTCACCCTAGCTCCTCTCCTTATGGCGCACCTGTCTTGTTTGTGCCCAAAAAGGAAGGTGAGCTGCGCCTTTGCATCGATTACCGAGGGTTGAATGCCGTCACCGTCAAAAACGCCGAACCTTTGCCCAGGATCGACGATCTCTTGGATCAGTTGCAGGGTTGTAAGGTCTTTAGTAAGATCGACCTTAAGTTTGGGTACCACCAGATCGAGGTGGATCCGGTCGATCAGCATAAGACCGCGTTTCGTACGAGGTATGGTCATTACGAGTTCATCATGATGCCATTTGGTCTAACGAACGCACCTGCGACCTTCCAAAGGTCCATGAACGAGTTGTTCAGGCAATGGCTCGACGACTTCGTCATCGTCTATCTGGATTATATTCTAGTATATAGTAAAACACTAGACGATCACCAGAAACATCTACGTCTAGTACTCGGGAAGTTACGCGAGGGTAACTTCAAACTCAACCCAAAGAAATCCGAGTTCGCTAAGTCTGAGGTCCTATACTTGGGACATATAGTGAACGAGGAGGGATTGAGGCCTGAGGAAAAGAAGATCTCGGCAATCARAGATTGRCCGCAGCCAAAGACTCTGACAGACCTTCGATCTTTTCTTGGTTTGGCGAGTTACTATAGGAAGTTCGTTAGGAACTTTTCTGTTATCGCTACACCAATGAGAAGGTTGCTTAAGAAAGGTACTGTCTGGCTATGGGATAAGGATTGTGATTTCTCTTTCCGAAAGCTGAAATATGCTCTAACTCACTATCCTGTCCTCAAGATTGCCGACCCGTCTCTTCCTTTCATTGTTACGACTGACGCAAGTCAGTATGGTGTTGGCGCTGTCTTACAGCAARACGACGGCAAGGGCTATCGCCCTATTGAGTTTATGTCTWAAYRACTGCCGTGCGACAAAGTCGCCWACTCCACCTACGAAAGGGAGTTATATGCATTAGTCTGTGYCCTAGAAACRTGRAAACACTWTCTCCTTGRCARACACTTCACTRTRTACTCGGACCACTCGACTCTAAAGTGGATCAAGACRCAACCTCGATTGTCTRACAAGTTGGTGCGYTGGTCTGCTTTTATTGATAMCTTTGATTTCGAACTCAAAACAATTAAAGGTAAGTCTAATGTTGTAGCAGACGCACTMTCTAGGAGGAGTGAYTTCTTTGGGGCTATAGTCTCTTACCTGGATGTTGGGAATGATGTGAAAGATCAGATTCGTGCTGGATATGCCACTGACCCTGTCTGGAAACCAATCATGAACATCCTAGCCAAGGACCCATCCCAACTTCCTCACTATCGATTGTCTGATGGCTTACTCTTCTTGTTGGACCAGACGGAACAGAGATTGTGCATTCCTCACAAGGAAGAACTTAAAAGTCTATTGATTGGGGAATGTCATGACATAGAGGGACACTTTGGTTTCAAGAAGACGTATGCTGAGGTGCGTGAGCACTATGAATGGAAGGGTTTGAAAGAGGATGTACTAACGTATGTTCGTACGTGCCAAGTATGTCAGAGAAACAAACCGTCTCATGAGAACCCTTTGGGTTTACTCCGACCACTACCTATTCCAAGTGAGCCAGGTGAGTCTGTGTCCATAGACTTCATGAAACTCACCAAGTCCCGAAATGACAATAGTCAAGTTATGGTTGTGGTTGACCGTTTCTCTAAATATGCCATGTTCATACCCTTGCCTGCAGAGGCCAAGACTGAGCTTGTGATTGCTAAATTTCAGATGCGATGGGTAACTGAGTATGGGTTTCCCATGTCTATCGTATCTGACCGCGATGTCAGGTTCACAAGCATGCCTTGGCAGAAGCTGATGGAGGCCTACGGTACACGACTCACCATGTTGTCAGGTAGACACCCTGAAACGAATGGCCAGTCTGAGCAAATGAACTGTATGGTCCAACAACTTCTGAGAATGTATGTCCGTCCTGACCAAATAGATTGGGATGAGAACTTACCCAAGATTGCCGGTGCATATAACAATAGTGTGCATACCGCGACATGACGCACACCTAACGCACTGCACAAGGGCTGGAAGCCTAAGCGTCCCATTGATGTTTTAACCAGGGATGAGTTTCTTAGACTTCCACCAGGGACAAAGGAATATGCCATTATGTTTCAAGAAGACATCAAAAAGGTGAAGGAGAATCTGAGGAAAACCCAAGAGCGCATGATTGAACAAGCTAACAAACACCGACGCCCGTCTACTTTTCAAGTCGGTGACTTGGTCTGGGTTAAGTCCAAAGAGTTCACTCTAGAAGAAGACGTTTCTCAGAAACTGATGCCTGTCCATCTAGGACCCTGGGAAGTTCTCAAGGTGATAGGGGATGCCGATGGACCATCATACCGGATTGACATTCCCCCTCATCTTCGGACATACCCCGTCTTTCACGCGTTTAAACTGCTTCCATATGTAGAAGGAACAAAATTTTCTCACCGACCCTCTGCTACACCTCCGTCTATGAATGGCAGCTATGTGGTTGAGAAAATTACTGACCATGGATTCTTTTCTACTGATGGAAGAGGCAGACCTCAGAAGCAGTATAAAGTGAGATTCCAGTTCCAAGATGCCTCTGAAGACCGTTGGTTTAACAGACGGGAACTGATGGATACTGCTCCTGATATTGTTGCTAGCTATGAACGCGGGCTGAAGTCTTAAGTATTTCTGCGGTGGAACTCGAATTCGGGCCGGCAGGAATGCACTAAACCACGTTCAGCAGCGGCCTGGGCGCCGTAACCCAAGCCCAGGTCCAGCGAGCAGTGCGACTACGCGCTGCTCGACCTCAGGCCGCTGCGGGTGCTGTGTGACCACGCACAACAAGAAATTCAAAGGTCGAAGTCAACTGTAGGTCCAGGTACCTCGCCCAGGCCCTTGGTCGTGTGCATTGACTTGTATGTGTGCAGGTACCCAGTNCCTCGCCCAGGCCCTTGGTCGTGTGCATTGACTTGTATGTGTGCAGGTACCCAGTCAGAACGGTGGACCAAGGAGGATACAGTTTCAACTCAATCCAGGCCGTCGAGTACAATCGATCTCGGCCGTATCTGACTTGAGGACTAGGGTCCAGACCCCGCCGTCAACACTACATATTGAGCTGACTTTCTGGCTTCGATATCTAGACTCTCGTCTGGAGTCTATGGACTCGACGCTCTCGCGTCAACGCCGGCTTTATGCTGTCTTGCTGGCGAGACGCTGCTGGGAGGACTTGACGACCGGCGCTCGTCGCTGGTTCGTGGTTTGAGCGTGCTGTGCGACCAGCATGCTGGCTGGCGTACTACTATCTGAGGGGTTGTCGACGTGGCAGATGCCACGTGTCATCTTCGTGACTGCTGCCACGTAGTATTGCTGCTCAGGTGGAAGGCGCTGGGCGCCTGTATTGCTGTTCTGCTTGACAAGTACTCGGAAGGAGGATTCAGGACTGTGGTTGGGGTCGTGATACGTACCTGGTGTCTTCAGCTTCGTCGTCACGCCGCTGCTTGATGACTGGTCTGCTGGTGCCACGTGGCACTGTTGGTCTACATTGTCTTGGACGTCTGGATCTCTGATTGAGACACGATTATGCTGCTAGAAGGAGGAAGTGCCCGAAGAGGAAGTGGGCTGTAGGGAGGAGACTATTCCACCCTCTCAACGTTTATTCTCCCTCCTCCCTCTCTCGTCTGTGTATGTATTCTCTCTCATTTTGGGATCATTATTATTATGATTTATCAGCAGCTTTCGTCTACTTTGTCTTTGCGAGTGACGACTGATTATCACGACTATATATATATATATATATGGGCATCTCTGTTTGTGACGATATATATATATACAAGGTAACCGGCGTTCAGGACATGCCGAACGCGGACCAAAAAAAAAAAAAAAACGTCATCAAAAAAATCTGAAAAAAAGATATGTTGTGGAGAAAAATACATTAAACAAGATTTGCCCGAGCATTACGTCCGAAGTCCTTACCAAATTTGAAATAAAAATAAAATACACAGAACAAATACTAATAATAAAAATAAATAAAAATAAAAAGAGAATTAAATTTAGTGAGTGCGCGAGTATGTTTTCCACACCGCCATCTTTGGCGATTTTTTTTTTTTTTTTGGCATAGCCAAATGCCCTGAAAGCTTACAGATTTGTACTTCACATAATACAAAACCCACTAGAAAAGTTTCAGAAAATAATAAAATTGTGTAGACCCCGAACGAAAGTGAAAACAAAAAGTCAAAAGTGAAAACAAACGTGGACGAGCACGTTTTGACACCGTCATCTTTGGTGATTTTTAATTCTTATTTGGGTAAGCCAAATGGCTTGAAAATTTATAGGCATGTACCTCACGTCATAGAAAACTCATAAAAAACAATTCAGAAAAAAATAAAAAAAATAGGCCCCGAAATAATTTTTGGCGGGGGCCGAACGCCGTCGCCGCAGTCGAGGGCCATGAGCCTGCGCCCCTTCGGCAGGGCTGCCCGAGTGCCGGTGTGTTCGAGATGCTGGCCGAATATTTTTAATTTTTATTTTTTTTTATCCTACTCGCCGTGGAAACAACAGGGAATAAGGAATTCAACGTACATGCGAGCCGGTGGGTGTTAGGCCCACGAGGCGGAAGAGAACCTGAGCGGGGGGGGCACTTTGTGGGTGCACCGACCACCACTCACGATCTGATGTGAGAGGCTTATGAGTGAGCATGTCCGCTGGGCCCTGCGAGATGGTGAATGTTGCCTAAGTAGGGCGGGTCCGGGGTACTGAAGCGGGGGCCCGCAACAGAAACTGAAATGCAGGTTGTGCGTTGGACTTCGGTATAGGGCCGGACGGCTAGTTGAACTAGTGAGAGCCGGTTCCCTCCGAAATTTCCCTCAGACCGGCTGGTGCTATCGGGCAGACCGTTGTCAGGTTCGCTTTGAAATTTCCCTCAGGATAGCTGGGCTGTTGGACAACCTGTCGGTCGTGACGGGGTCCGATGCTGTAAGAAGCAACATTAGTCGAGGAAGGAGGTTGGACGACTTCACTTCCACTCGACGTTGAGCAGAGAGCGCAGTAGTGGGATTGAAGTTGACATGAGCCAGAGAGGCGCTGAGTAGAGGGGGCAACGACGAACCGAGCGGGCGGACGCAGCAGAGAAGAAGGAGTAGGCAACAGAGGCAACGGAGAAGGGAGGGTGAACCTAGACGGGAATGTGCGCCAGGTGCATGCAGTAATGGTGAAGGTGAAGAAGCGGGCGCAGCAAGGAGGAGGTGGCTCTCGCGATGCTTCGTGGTTTTAGGTGAGAAGGAAGTGGTTTCGGGGGTTTTAAGATAGGGCGAAGTCAACGATGGCATTAGTTTTACAAGAGAGATAGTAGATAGGGAGATAAAAGAGAAATAGAGTGCGTGGAGAGATGGTGGGGATTAAAGGAATGGGCATCATGGCAACGGGAAAGAAGAGGTTTCACGCCCGTTCCTTGATGGAAACGGGTGAATGAAGGCTCGTTTCCAACATTTTGGGATAGGGCGACGTGAATGGCAGTTAGTTTTGATGTAGGATTAGCAAAATGAGAGTTAGATAAGATTTGCACTGCGTGGTGATGTCGGAGGAGGAAGAAAAAAAACGAACGGGGGAAAAAATTGGCCAACTTGACCGTTTTTCCGCCGTTTTTGGCAAGCAAGGATGCTAAATGGGGGTTTGGGATCATCCTCAACTGATTGACCATGTCAGATTTGCAATCCGGGCGGTCGGTTGTTCGGATCGAGTGACAGATGCTGCGTGATTATGCTATGGTCATTCATCTACCCCGATTCTAGAGGAAGGTCAATTCGTAGTCTGTGCATCTCGTGTAGTAGTGGAGCGAGGATCACAAGTGCGTATCTCGAGTTATCATGGTGATCTCCCTCGCAAATTGGCCGAAGGTCTCCGATGAGGTTGCTGTCGTTGTAACAATCGATTCACAGATCCTCGTGTTCCTCGTCGCTGGGCTTGTCGTATTTGAAGTGTTGTTCGATGTTCCAGCTGCAGCTCACTGTGTCTATGGGTTGAAGTTGCAGGGCTCCCCGTTGCACTTGTGACCACCGTGTTGCAGTTGCTGTAATCACAATCTTCCTCCTCGCTCTGCCAAAAGAAGGTTGCCCCAGACCATGTTCATCTCTGCATTCATAACTCGCGTGTGTCTGAAGCCACCTGAACCTTACCCGTCCAATTGATCAGGTACGCTGATAAAAGGAGAAGGAAGTGGACGAAAGCAGGAAACAGGAAGAGAGGGAGGAGCGCATACCTCGTCAGTAGGATTGCAGATGCGAGTAACCCTTTCTACTTCTTTGTGCATGCGTGGCCAGAAAGCAATTTATATTTCCCTGTCTGACTGAAGATTCAGTCGGATCTCGCACATCCAGATCGAGGGAAGCGAAGGAGAGTTTAAGCTAACAGCGGATAAGGTTGCATTCTCCCAGATACTGGAGAGAAGGTTAACAACAATCGTATTTTTCATCACCACTTCAGGACACCCTTCACCACTTCAGGATGCAGTCTGCCTAAACAGGTGGTTTTCAAGGTCTTCGGATTGTTCACCACTTTAGGACCATTCAGGTCTGAAAATCCTGAATGGTCCTGAAGTGGTGAAAGGTCCGAAGACCCTGAAAACCACCTGTTTAGGCAGGCTGCATCCTCAAGTGGTGAAGGGTGGTTTTCATGGTCTTCGGACCTTTCACCACTTCAGGACCATTCAGGATTCTTAGATTGCCAAAAACTCTCACTTAACCATTTCATGACACCCTTCACCACTTTAGGATGCAGCCTGCCTAAACAGGTGGTTTTCAGGGTCTTCGGACCTTTCACCACTTCAAGACCATTCTGGATTTTAAGACTGCCAAAAAAGCTCACTTCAGAATTTTCATTCCTGAATTTTCAGCTACCCGATAACCGCTTGTGAGATACTGTCGGAAGACTTGTTTGACTTTGCTCGTCCTCAAAGAATGATTTACCAAGGAAGGTGCCTGCTCTAATATACTATGGCCAAGCTCATGGAGTAGCGCAAAGAGGGAGTCGACTTGTGGAACGGCGGGTTGTCGTCTCACCGATTGGAGCGGCGACGAGGGGAGATGCTTGACTGTGAACTTGAAGATTGATCAGGCATGCCTTGCATCCTGTGAAACGAAGGACTGCAGGAAGCCTGTGAAACAAAGGACTGCAGAAAGACTGTGAAACCAGGATGCCTCCTCGGTTCAACTTAGTTTTAAGAACCATAGTGGATATTCGACGTCCGATCGATCAAGAGCACGTTGTGTGATGGTGTATGCATATGTTGTGTCTGTTTCGAGTTGCTGCTGTAACACATGATGTTGATGATGCAGCATGTGGGTTATTGATAACATCAGGCACTGGGTATTGCTGAGTACGATGGTCTGTGACGTATTGCTGCATATTTGTCCGTGTTCGGATAGGAGCGGGAAACGAGCCCTTGGGGTTGAAGGCTCGCATATTGGTCGGTGAGCCGTTCGTCCCGACGAACGAGGTAACAGGTAAAAGAGTCGCAGGGGCTGGGCCACCTACCTACAGGTGAGAATTGCATGACCGGTATTTGTGAACAATCCGCCCACTGCATGGCCAATTGGACCACATTACTACCGCACTACGGAGGGAGAACGGGTTGTGCCGTGACCCTTAAACCATGTCTTGAGCTGTGACCAATACATTTCGGGTCACAAGCATCGAAGGGACTGAGATTGTGGGAAAGAAGGGGGATATTGCTTTGATTCGGGAAATCGCCAAGAGGTCAGCGGTCAACGGTTTGGGCTTGGTCTGATCTGTGGCTGCGTTTTTTGCCGCCATTGCGGGACCCTCAGGCGATTGAAGATTACAAGACCGTCTCCTGAGAGTTGAGTCAGTCCCTCTCTTGTATCTCGAGCGTCTGAAACCCCTTACTTTTGCCCTTCTTACTCTAAGTCTAGTCCTAATCTGAGAGGAAGGCGGCAGACGGGATTGCAACCCGTAGGACCGCAGCAAGACTCCGTGTCTGCCCACCGATCGAGGGACCTCTGCCTGAACTCAGGAGGAGTTCTGGAGGCAGGGAACTGAAAGGTAACCATTGCTTTCCTTCTATAATCCCAGTTATAACCCATACCTGTATTCCTTGTTATACTTTGACTGAACATACTGCATGTCCCTTTACTTCGACTTTATGTTTGACTTTCAGGACATGACCAAACTAAATAAAGGAATGTATGTGCAATGTCAGTTTCAGTTTTATTGTTTGACTGAAGGAAGATTGTGGGATTACATCAGGAGAAAGGTGGGAGGAAGGTTATATTGTTTGAGTTTGACTAGGTCAACCAAAGGCTGGGAGAGTCTCCATAAGTTTGGAGGGCCCAGTGCTATGTTTATTTTGGATTGTCTGAAGGACCAGACAGGTTCCCATAAGTTTGGGTGGTCTAGTTGCTTTGACTTGCGAGGGATGACTTTGATTGATTTTTCAGGGACCAAGCATAAGTTTGGGTGGCTTGGTCGCCTTGTTTAATTTGGGTTTCTGTCAGCTTCTTTAGTTTCTGAACGAGGAGGTCTGAGCATGTTGCATAAGTTTAGATGGCTCAACCTCTTCCTGCTTTGGTTTAAAGAGAATAGATCAGACACAGGGCCAGACAGGTTCCCATAAGTTTGCTTGGTGTTGGTCCAACACCACACACATGCTGAAACCAAAAGGATATAACTCGGCTACTATTATTTTATCTATGAACAGGCTGGTCAGACAGGGTTCCATAAGTTTTGGTGGTCTGACTATCTGACTATAGCTTATCACAAACTGAAGAGAGTACTAATTAAGAATAAACTTGTGGTACGAAGGGGCAGGCCGAATCTTGAGCTAAAGTTGATCGGTTCGGCTATATGCTACCTCTAAAGACTTAGTGCAAACAATTATATAAAGTTGGGATACTTAAACAGTTCAGCGCGACTAGGGTGGCCTAGTCATATGCTCAAAGGAGAGAAAAATTGTTGTGCCCTTTGTTTGTGTATATTCAATGGCTGAGCTAGACATATTCCATAAGTTTGAGTGGTCTAGCTTTATGCCTTATGTAAGCTGGGCATAAAGGGATAAATCCCTGAATGACTACAAACTATTGTTTGTCCAGGTTGACTTGGGGATGGTGAGAGAACTTACCTTTGTGGTTTGACCTGCATGTGGCTGAGTGAAACTACTACTTAGTCTTAGTTTCAATTGATAGGTTGTTGCTTTAGTTGTTCGCCACGTGCTAGAGTCATAGAAGTTAGTTTCAATTCCTGCATTTTATGAGCTAAGTTTTTTTTACTTAGGTCAATTTCTACATTTTCTGGATTTTTTATTATACTTGGTCTTGTATAAATCGTGGTAAGCCACTTTCTCTACGGAAAGCGTTGTCGAAATT
>BFEA01000779.1:508369-518961 GCA_003427395.1 Chara braunii
ATGCTACTTTCTCTATGGGAAGCGCTGCCGAAATTTCTGCAAATCCAAGGAGTTAGTCAAAATTTGACTTCTCAAAGTTCAACTTGTCTGAATTTTATATATGGCCTAGTAAAAATCTGAGAACCCTCCTCTTCTAAAGGAAGTGCTGCTCAAATTTTTGTTAATTCAGGGAGTTAGACAAAACTTGACTTTGGAAGGTTGAAAATTATTTCTGTTTCGTATTTAAGCTGATATAAATTATGGAAAGTCAGAACTAGATTCAACCTGATCCTGCAAGGATCATTTTCTGTTATCGCTGATAACAAGTCGGTTGGTTGATCGCCGACTTGTCGGCTCACGATTATATTTCTTTTAATGACTTAGCCATGTGATTTGATATATTTCTTTGAGGGTTTTAACCGAATTTCTTTTAATGACCATTATAAAGAACTTATGAGATTTATGGAGATTTGGACTATGACTGGGGCTCGAGTATGTGAGGCGTGATATGAGTTACATGGAACATTAAAGTTGACCACATTGGTGTATGGCAATATGACTATTGTGTGTGCTTCTGTTTTATGCAGGTTAGTATTTTGGAGCTTGATATATGAGCCGTACCTTGGAGACAGTGAGAATGACAACCATGTGACGCACAATCTGCATACGTGATGGGTTTATTTTTCTCCTTCTTTTATTTTATCTTGAGTTCTGATTTGATATATGAGTGTTGGGATGTTTATTTATTTACTGAGTGACTTTGTTTGTTAAGTTTTGTAGTTGGACGTTGTAGTCCGTGACAACCGTCAAAGTCAAACCCCTTGATTTCTTTCCAGGCCCTAGATGATAAAGTTGGTCTTTCGGGCAATAAGAGACGATTGCCACCACAGGTATGAACCTGTGTACCACCCACTCTCCGCAAGGTATAGAAGAGGGTGTGATTTTCAACCGCACTTGGCGGTTGTCCAACGTCGAGAGATGAATCCCTCAAGGCGCGTGTCAGCCAACACTTGAGTGTCAAATGCAACCCTCAAGATTAGCGAGGACCGCATGGGTATGGGTACTACATAGTACGCCATCATTGCGACTGCTTGCGTATGCTTGCATTGCGAGTCGATATGAGTTCGCCCTGCGTTCGCGCGCGACGCCTATCCGATTTCGCATCGAAAAATTATGGGATGACTACTAAGGGACTAGGAGTGTTGTCACGTTGTTTGTTATGTGTCGTTCTGTATATGTATGTGCATGTAGTGTGTGTTTTTATTTTTATATTCTTTAGAATGGTGTGTGCGTGGTGTGTGAGATGCGTCCTAGTCGACCGACGACGAGTCGCACTTGGGACCTCAGCCCCCCAAGGCGTCGGTTCTCGTGCAGGTCCGATAGAGGCGTATTAACGCGTGCACCCCCTATGCTACAACGTACGAGAAACACCATCGGCTGGTCCACCTCTGCGATTGCAGTTGATCAACTTTCGTCTTGTGGACTGGTAGCTCGGCGGGGATACGCCCACCGAAGGGAGGTAACAACTCCCGTACGGTGGAGGTAAGTCGTGCGTCTCGTAGGCCCTATTCTGTCGTAGGGGCTCGCGAGAGGTATGACTGGCTCACTTGGCCGGCGCGGTTTGCGGAAACTCCATTATGTATTCACGACGAGGATTAAGACCAACTCCTGCATGACGCGGTCAGGAGGGTCCCACTCCGTTTTGTGCGGTGCTGGACTGATGCGCTCGACAACGCTTCCCGTAGGAAAAATGCGTTTTTATAATTTATACTAGCATAAAAACTGAAATAATCTCTAACTTTGGAAGGTCAATTTTTTTTTAACTCCTCGAATTAGTAAATATTTGGACAAAATCTCCTTTAGAGAAGAAAACTTCATAGATTTATACTGATTCAGATATGAACTCCAACATAAGATTTCAGTTCTATCAAGATAAAATTTAACTAACTCTTTATATTTGTAAAAATTTCGACAATGCATCCCATTGGAGAAGTCATTTTTCAAAATTTATACAAAGCTCAATACTGAATCTGAAATAATTTTGACTTTCCAAAGTCAAATTTTGTCAAACTCCATGAATTAGTAAAAATTTGGGCAGCACTTCCCCTAGAAAATAAGACTTTCCAGATTCTTACTAAGTCAGATATAAACTTAGACAAAAAATTAAACTCTGAAAGTCAGATTTGACTAACTCCTTGATTAGAAATTTCGGCAGCGCTTCCTGTAGGAGAAGTATCTTTCCAAGATTTATACAAAGTCAAGTATAACAAATGATCCAAAAAAATGCGAAAATTGACCTAAGTAAAAAAAGTTAGCTCAAAAAATACAGAAATTGAATTAACTCCTATAACTCTAGCACGTGGCGAGTAACTAAAACAATTAGTTGTAAAACTGAAACTCAGACTAAGCAGATATCTCACTCAGCGACATGCAAGGTCAAACCACAATGGTAAATACTCTCACGAACCCCAAGGTTAAACCTCATCAAACAACAGTTCATAATCTTTCAATGATTTGTTCCTTATACCTAACTTATACAGGTCGTAAAGCTATAGACCATATAAACTTATTGAAACATATCTAGCTCAACTATTGGATATACACACAGGGCACCACAAACTTTTCTCTTCATAGGGCATGTGACTAGGCTCTTCAACCTAGTTGCCCTGACCTATTTAAAATATCCAAGTTATATATAACTTTCTGTACCTTAGTCTTTTAAGGTAACATATGCTCGAACCATTCAACTTAGAAATAAGGTTCAGCCTGCCCCTTCTTACCAAAAAATTATTTTTAATTTATACTTTCTTCAGTTTGTGATAAGCTATAGTCAGAACATCTAAGCTTATGAAAACATGTATGACTAGCCTGTTCATAAATAGAATAGTATAAAGGTATAATTTAAATTACCCCTTCTGGTTCCAGCATGTGCGTGGCTCCAAGCAAGACCATCCAAACTTATGGAAAAATGTCCAACCGTTCACCCAATCTTCCCATAGAATAAACAAGAAGAGGTCAGAGGTATCCAAACTTATGAAACAATTGCTCAACTCCTCCTTTCAGAAACCAATAAACATAAAAAAACCCAAATAAAACAAGGCAAACCAAACCATCCAAACTTATGAAAAACTGCTTGGTCCCTCAAAAGGCAATCGAAAACAACCCTCGCAAATCATAACAACCAGACCATCCAGACCCTTGGAAACATGTCTGGTCCTCCAGATAATGAAAGTAAACATAGCAATGAGCCGTCCAACTTAGTACAATGCCTAACCTCTGGTTGACCCGATCAAACGCAAACAATACTACATTCCTCTCTCCTTCCCCCCAGATGCAAACCCTTTTCACAATCTGACTTCAGGCAAAACAACAAAAACGAAACTGAGATTGCTCACACATTCTTTTACTCAAGTCAAATTCGTGTCCCGAAAGTCAAACTCAAAGTCAATTAGGGATGCATGCAGTACACTCAGCCAAACTGTAACAAGATGTACAAATAGGGGTTATAACTGGGTTTATAGAAGGAAGATGAAGTTTTACCTCTCAGTTCCTTGTCTCTAGAACTCCCCATAAGTTCCGACAGAGCTCCTGCAATCGGTGGACGAACTCCCTACAAAGTCATGATGCGGTCATACGAGTTGCACTTTCACCTTCCGCCTTCCTCTCGTAACCAAGATTAGAGTTAGAGTAAGAAGGGCAGAAAAAGGGGTTTCAGACTCTCGAGATACAGGAGGGGGACAAACTCAACTCTCAGGAGAGAGCCTTGTTGCCTTGACGTGCCTGAGGGCCCCGCAATGGCTGCCAGAATGTGCAACAAAGTCCGATCACTCCCTTACACTATGATGCCTCTCCCTAAGCCAAATTGTCGCTATGCAGCCTAGAAGGGTTGCGTTCGAATAAAGCACCCCCCCCCTCTCTGACAGGCAAGAGAAATAGAATATGGACCAGCATTCTCTAAGCAACGGAGTGCAATGCTTAGGAATAAGTTCTTCCGCAATTGGTCACAACAGCAGAAGCTCCGACGCATACGCAACAACGGCCAAATAGAGAAATAGTAGCCACAATGATCCTACTCCATAGCGACAATATCTCAACCTTGTAACACATCACCAAGACTCGGTACGTACTTCACACCATCATTCTCATCCATTTATACTCTAGATCATAGTTGGCAGATGACACACCTGCGAAGTACCTCGATCACTTCAGACACTCACTAGATCGCAGGCCCGTTGACTCCTTGCCCGTGTTTCAAAACAGGCAGGATAAGGGGCTTTGTCTGCAACTCAAACACGCCGAAGTTGGCCATGCAGGTTACCATAAGGATCAGGTACGTGCTTCACTGTTCGTACTCATACTGACACCTAGTATCAGACAGACCAATAAGCCATGTTCGTATCGCAGTGAGTAGGCAAGAGTTGGTAGGTAGGTCATCTTTTACCCTCCTTCGTTACCCTTCTCTCTCACAACGTCAGGGCTTCAGTTGGTAAGCACGCCTATTAGCCCCACTATCAGAAGTATGATAGGTATGGTAAACCTCCCGGTTGGAGCTGCGATTCCAACTACGGCGGGACGGGCAATCAGCACGAGGACAAACGACAACCGCATGCCTTGCTCCTCTACTCAGCAACGTGCAATATGATCTTGAATCTGGTGCTAAAGTACAGGCACGTGCCCGCGCAGGTTAGCCTACGACTGCCCTCTGCTGTTCGGCACTGAAACTCGACCCTCTGTCTGTCTTGCACCGTCGGCTCAGTCTTCGAGGTAAGATCCCCGCTTTCTCTCTCTGTGTACCTGACCAGCTATTTGGCAAGGTTCATTCGTCCAAGGTGTGTCCACTCAAGACGTAAAAATTGAAGGCGCACCATACCTCACCGTGGTCGATGATATTACAATGTCAGTTTGTACAGCAGAGGCGATCGCAATGGCGGACACTACGATCGAGAGGGATGCGGTCCCTGTCACTACGAAGGAGAGAACCGCCACGTTTCCAACGAGGTATCGTCGACCCTTCGTCCCACAATCACTGACTGTCCAAATGTCAACAAGTAAATGAATCCTTCCACAAACTCCTGGTAGGTTCATCCCTTTTTCCAAAGCATTTCCCACACGCAACCGTTTTCCTCAATATCTCCTGCTCTACTAACTACCTAACCAATCCGACTTGGAATTCGAGGTCGCCCACCCTTAAAAACCCCAAAACACATCTTTACCCTACTGATTTCGTCAAGAATCGCATGAGCTTTGCGTTTTCCGCTGCTGCCAACCCGACCATATCCCCTTCTCAATCACTCTCGCGCACTACTATTTCTTCCTAACTCCTTCTATACTAACTTTCGTCCTATTCCAACTGTAGATTCGTGGTCGCCCGACCTAGAACCCTGACCTACCACTTTTCCTTCCTCCGATCTCATCATCTAACGAGCGACACCCTTCTCACGCAGTCCCACCATATCCGCATGCCAAACCATCTTTACGCAACTTTATTCTCTCATACTGACTGACTTACCATCCTACTGCGAATTCTGACTGCGCCATCCGATTCGCGGCACTTCCAAACCCCGGTCTCCACTCCTCCCTCGCCCAATTTCGTCAAGAAATGAGCGAGGTAAGCATTCTCCCCTTCTCTGTGCTCATCCTTTTCGCCTCCACCATCTCCAACTTGTTTCGTATGCACTCGACGCAGTATGCCATCCAGGTTCATTCCGCCCTTTTTACACTTGCCTTCGTTTGTCGCTCCGCTAGCTTCTCATCCGCTGCTGCTAACGCAACGCCTGGTAGTCGCAGTGACCCGACCCTATTGCCCAACAGTCCCATCCACTCTGCTCCTCCTTTCTACGCCTGCTGCCTCACTTTCTCGATTCTCCCCCCGGCTGTGCGCTAACTCAGATCTCAAAGGCGTTGACCGCTGCTGACGACCCTCTTCCACTTTTCGGTTCGACAAGCACTTGGCTCAGCTCGGCATGCCCGTCCGCTCCAACCTTCCTGAGGGAAACTTCAGAGGAAGCCAACTACTGGCTGACTCGATTGCTCTTTCACCCCTATTCCCAAGTCCGACGGTCGATCCGCATGTAACAGCAGCACTGCGGCCCTCTCCCGAGTGTCCCCTGGCCTGCTCAGCCTTTCGCACTCCCAGCGACCTACTCACACTCCCCTTTCTCACCGCAGGTCGAGGGGTCGAGGACGTGACCCTGTTGCGGTTCTATAATCGTGAGCCTTGACAAGACGGACCTGACCCAGACCTTGGTGGTAGTAGCAAATACCCAAATGAGAACTTTGCGGACTGAAGCGGAGAAGGGTTCCATAGTTGAGTAGCCGCTGCAACGGCCTCCCCAAAGTGCCTCGGGCCGCTCTGGCCGGGTACTGCTCACCTCTTTCGGGTCCCAACGGGCGTGCACAAACTCAATCCTTACTCACCAGACGATGGGGGAGGGCGGATTATACACTTGTGACAACCCCCCCCCCCCCAGGTTCCCTTTCGCCTTGTGGGCTATTCACCCACAGGCTCATATGCACGTTGAACTCCTCGATCCCTGTTTTCGAGACAGGTAGGATAAGGGAGTTCCACCAGCATTCTAAACACGTAGGAGCCCGTAGGTCAACCCAAGGAGGCGCATACTCCATGTCCTCGACTGCCGTGACGACCTTTAAATCGGGTGTCGTGTCCGAGTCAAGGAATGTCGGAGCATAAAAATAATAATAATAATACGACGATAAAATAATAAAATATACCTAGGACTACTAATCATCGAAAAACTACGGATGGGGAAAAAAAAGAACTGCTAGTACCGCTCCGACTCCGCTGATGGCAAAACCAAAGGGGATAGCCCCGCTGGGCCTTCAATCTTAGGCTCCTCCTCGCCGCCTCGATACTCTTGTGATGCCGCCACTGGCCTCAATTCCTGGATCTCTTTGGTGGAAGTTCGATACTGTAGCCAATAGTGCTGGGCCCAAGGCCGAGCCTAGTGATAACGGTTATGTATATAAGCGGGTACCAAGCGGCGCACGAGTCTACTGAAATGTTCCAAAGCCACACGCTCGTCCTATCAACTAGTCCGCAGTCGCCAAGCCTCGCGTCTACCGCGCAATCACTCATTTCCACCCTTCTATCCTTCGTTCCTTTCTGCTCACCACGCAGAGCCGTGCTGCTGTCGACGACGCCCTTCGTACGTATACACATGCCACGGTCAAACATTCCAATCATCAAACAACCTTTTAGTCTTAGTTTAATCATAACAATTTTTTTTGGCTGCAACCGCGCCGACTCTACAGTCATCAACAAGAAAAGAGATCACACGTGCCGTAAGCTTGGGCGACCACACACTCTATATTCAGTATGCGTAAGCAACAGACACCACTCTGACTCACGCGATGTACTCAGACCTTTAGACCAAACCTATTCTCTGTCACTTGCAAAAGCCAGGGCGGATACCCTTGTAAGGGTATTCGCACCGTCAGCGTCCGGATTAGTCAATACGACTTCACTTCCAGACCCGTTTCAAGTCTTCATGAAAACGAGCAAAGCGTCAGGATCATTCAATACGACTTCACTTCTAGACCCATTTCATGTCTTCAGGCAAATGAGCAAAGTGTCTGGATCAGTCGGTAGGACTTCACTTCCAGACCCATTTCAACCCTTCAGGCGAACGAGCAAAACGTTCGGATCATTCGATACGACTTCACTTCCAAACCCATTTCAAGCCTTTATGCAAACGAGCAAAGCACCCGGATTTGTCGATACGTTTAAGACACATTTCAAGTCTTCATGAAAACAAGCAAAGCGTTCGGATCAATCGATACGACTTCACTTCCAGACTCATTTCACGTCTTCATGCAAACGAGCAAAGCGCCTGGATCAGTTGATACGACTTCATTTCCAAACCCATTCAAATCATCACAGACAACAATAGCAAAGCAACCGGATCAGTCGACACGACTTCACGTTTAGGCCCATTCAAATCATCGCATGCAAAAAATCATGACTTTCTTTACCATAGGCAGATGAATTAATCATGCATAGTAAAATTCCTCTCTGATCCAATTAGAGTTCTGAAGAAGAAATTAAAACATGTACAAAAGTAAGAACCCAAACAGAATAACGTGACGTTGTATAGGTAGGGGTTTATTGAGATTCTAAAGGGACCATGTCGGCCTACCTCTGAGTTCCTTTCCTCTAGAGTCCCGCCTAGGCTCCGACAGAGCTCCCGCAATCGGTGGGTCAACCTCCCACAGGGTTTTGCCGCGGTCTTGTGGGTTGCAATCCCACCTACCGCCTTCCTCCTCAGAACCACAGACTAGACTGAGAGGAAGAAGGGAAGAAAGAGTAATCTCAGTCTCCCAAGATACAAGAGGGGGTCACACAAACTCGCATTGGGAAGGCCTTGATGCCTTCACATCCTAAGGGCCCCGCAATTGTGGCCAATCACAATATAGCCCTTGTATCTTGGAGTCCGCTCTCCTCGCAGTTCCCGTCTCAAAAGAGTCTTCGAGAGTAAACCTGCGACAACCCAAGTTTTGTCGCAACACCTTAGCGGCAATCACAATGTCTGCAATCTTAAGGTCATGGTGGTAATGGCTGGGGAGAATAGATTGTACATTGTAGTGGCTCAAAATAGCAACATAGCAGCAATGCCAATCTTGATAACTCGAGCATGTGGTAGTTGCGGCTGCAAACCAGCAGCGATATCAGTCCACTAGAGTACCAATCTGGTATGACAACAACACTTCAACATCAGATAGCAGCCACCTGTCGTCGTGAGAAGATCAACAGTTTGATATAAAGGCAGTGACCATCTACTGAGACTGCACCAGCTGGCCTATTCAAAGGCAGCTTGGTGACGACAGGTACAACTACACTGGCCCAAGTTAACCAGCAGTTGCAGTTCGAATGCCTCTAACACAATCAATATGAGAGAGTTGATGCCCACAACAATCAGAACGATATCTCACGCGCGACAAGCCTTAATGGCAATGATACTTGGTCTCGACGCCAATAACATGAAGTAGTATCGTCACCCATGGAATTAGGAAAGAGTTCTCAGTCTGTCAATCCTAGCTCTTCCCAAACTGAGGTTTTGTTCATTGACGGAACTGACCAGATCTCTTCACCAATCATGAACGGTCATGAACCAACACACCTAGAATCAAGAAAGAGCTCTCAATCTGTCAATCGTTTGCAACATCTGAGTATGTATACCTTGTACGTCTTCCCTCATTTAATCCGCTCGCCTCTCAGACTACCGTAATGTCAATACCATTGGCGAAAGGCAGGCAAGCTAAGTTCACTTCACCCATCACTTTTCTGCTTGGTTTTACCTCTCGCCCATCTCGTCTTCTGCGGTGTACCCAACCGAACATTGCCCCAAGACAAGTGAACAAAACGGAGTTGAGTGGAGCAGGACTTCATCAATTCATTAGGTAAGTGTTATTGCCTCTCTTCTTTTCTCATTTCGTCTGACCCTGATTCTTGTTCAGGTGCACAAATGTGGTAGTCAAAGTGGAAAGGAGTATGGACGCATACATGACGAGCAGTGCTGCGGTCTGTTGAACCATCACTAATTAGACCTCGACCACGAGCACAAGTTGAGTCTCTACCATGAGAACGTGTAGCACCAAGACCTCCAATAGGATCTCGATAGCATGCAGGTAAGACCCCCCCTCTCTCTTTCTCAACAACAACCTTAGTGCGTGGCCAGGTTCGGTTGACGTCAGGAAGGAACATCGGGCGGGGGAAGATTGCGCATGGGACTAGGAGCAACGCACAAGAAAATGGCAACAAACAAAATGATGATGAGCACCTCGGTGAATATGACCACAGCGCTGGAAATAAGCACTATGATGAAGAATGTGATGATGACCTTCACCATCGCAACGACCATGACAAGTGGAGCACACCAATATGTGAGCAGAATCCGGATATAGAGTATGATGAGCAGGACGACGAGCAAGACCACGTTGTCGGTGCGAATACCCTTACAAGGGTATCTGCCCTAGTTTTTGCAAGTGACGAAAAATAAGTTTAATTTAGAGGCTGAGTACATCGCGTAAAACGCCATTGTGTCTGTTGTTTACTCCGACTGAATGGTTGACTAGAGTAGAGAGTGTGTGGGCGCGCAGACTTGAGGCGCTCGTGATCTCTCTTCTTGTTAATGGTTGTAAAGTCGGGCGTGGTCGCCGACTAAGTTTTCATTTATGATTAAACTAGGACTAAACAAATTTTGTCCCTTGATTGATGTGCTTGGCCGTAACTGTGAGTACATACGGGAGGCGATATCGACGGCGGGGCGCTACAGCAGTGAGTTCAGCCGGTGAGGTGAGAGAGTGGCCGAGTAGCACTTGGCGAACCCACACGCGTAGCGACACGTGTTTAAATGTTTTACCGGTAGTCTTAAACCCAACTATGAGCCTAACACTCTATGTAACCGTTTGAACGCCAACAACGCACGTTCACGTTCAAATTTGCGTTTGAACGTGAATTCAAATTCGTGTTTAAATTTGAACGCCGTTCATTTTTGTTTTTCTTTTTTTTTAAGAGCCTTGCTCTCTCTCTCTCTCTCTCTCTCTCTCTCTCTCTCTCTCTCTCTCTCTCTCTCTCTCTCTCTCTCTCTCTCTCT
>BFEA01000779.1:538624-554122 GCA_003427395.1 Chara braunii
GCGCGCGCGCGCGCGCGCGCGAGAGAGAGAGAGAGAGAGAGAGAGAGAGAGAGAGAGAGAGAGAGAGAGAGAGAGAGAGAGAGAGAGAGAGAGAAACGGCGACTTGCACCCATTCGACACGGCTTGAACGTGGGTCATAGCAGATAACGTTACCACCATGTCAGTCGTCCGGGCAAGGGTCGCCACATCGAAAGGGTGCAATGGGCTCAGGGGTCGGGATGGGTTGCCGGCTGTAAGGTTTCATCCGCAAGGATAGTGTGCCACGTGGGGAAGGTACACGTGCTCGAAGACCAGCAACCCATCGGTGGCTTTTTGCCAGGGCATGGCGACAGGAACGCCTCCTCAAGCGTCTGGACCGAAACGATGGTGTCCTTTCCCTCTGGCAATAATGTGAAAACAAATCGAAAAAATATATAAAAAAATTATTACAAACACGAAAAATGTTAGAAACAATTGTGAAAAACAAACTACTCAACATTTTTTTAAATTTGGAATTTGGGAAAAACGGTCGGGGCGGTCACTTAGATGTTTGAAAGGAACAACTTAGACATCGGCCTGCGATGACGGGTGTCGAACGCATGCGGCCTATCGGGTCCCACATTTCCAAAGACAAATCGGGTTGGGACCCGATAGGCCGCGAACAACAGGTCGCGCAAAAAAAAAAGGCCGATTGCGGCCTACCGTTAGTTCGAGGGTTTCTAGTGGCGGGGAGACTGGTGATTTAAGAACCCTAGAATCAGCACGTGCTCGTGGAGAACAAAGAAGAAGTCCGACTTTCAGTGATTGTGGGGAATTCACCAGTGAACTTAGTCAGAATCCCTGGAAGAAAAAAATTGTAGAAACGTCAGTGAAGCCCATAATTCTTCGAGGAATTCCTCGAAGAATCGCCAGTGGAGCACAAACCTTAGAGGCATATCCCACTTTTTTCCATTTTCGTAAGAACTCAAAAGTTCCACTTTTAGTGGACCCGCCCCGACCGGTTCGTGAAATGAAAACGGGATCCGACATGACCTACGATCCAGGGACATTTTGGAGGGAAGCGGCGTGTTTTTGTGGGCGGGCGTGTGGGGTCCAGATTTGGGGTGTCTGTTTGGACAACGCCTGGTGGCCTGTGCGACCTTGGGTGGACCAGGTGTGCTTCCTGTTGGGGGGCAGCTGTAGCAAACCGACTGTCACACATTGGAGACTGTTGGCCTCGTTCGGCACCACTTGAAATGTAAGGATTCTAAGAAAATCATCGTTCCACAGCACACTAATCACAATGAAAACGAACTCCGAAATGTTTTCACATCTCGGGCTTGTACAAAATAAGGGCGGCCCAGAACATGTTATCCGTTAAAACAAGACATTATATTTTAAATTGGTACTCGCAAGCTATTAATTTCATGTTAAAATCGCTATATTTTGGACCTGAATGGAACTTAGGAACCCGAAGAATGCAATTGAGAGGCCATAAATTGAATCTAAACTGGAGATTCAAGGCAATCACTTACTGATCATGATGGATTAAGTGTGGATTCCATTGCACTTCCATCAATTTTGTAACTTAAAAGCCGTTACGGTTATAACATGAATTGTTGAACTCTCGATTTCTTCACACCTTGCTCAATTTTGTGTCAGCATTGAGTCGGACCTCTTTCAGATGACATTGTGACTTCCCTTAATTTATTGAAACTTGAAGTGGGACATTTAAGGCAAGCACACAGATGGTTTTAGTACTAATAGTCTAGTATGGATTTCGTCGCACTTCGATAATTTTTGCTTTAACTCTATTAAATGTATACTAACTTAAGTTAACTCAATGGAAGTGGGACATTTAAGGCAAGCACACGGATGGTTTAAGTACTAATAGTCTAGACTAAGTATGGATTTCGTCGCACTTAGTAAAGTTATTAAATCGATCGAAGAGTAAACTTTAAGCCTTAGGCAATCACACGACAAATGAATCATACAACAAACGAGATTACGGTTTAAGTACAGTGACTATAGGTTCCATCGCACTTCGATAAATTATGTACTAGTACATAGTATTACTTATTAAAAGACGTGACACTCAGTCTGTTCGGTGTGATTTAAGGATGAATTCCAAAACTGTGACATTTCGATAATTTTGGACTCTATCACACTTCGACAATTTATGTGACTTTAAAGACGAAACTGACATATCATTGTCATACATTGAAATGCACTTGAACAACAGACGTAATGAGACACTGGACAGGGTTGTGAATGACCTCACTGAACAGCAGACGAACTATCACTGAGCATTGATTCAGACGTACTACACATGACATTGTGTGAAGGCGAAACTATATCACAGAGCATTGATTCAGACCTACTACACATGACATTGTGTGAAGGCGAAACTAGAAATTCATCGATGAGTCAATGCAATCACACGGTAAACAAGATGGTTTATGTATGGATTCCGACGCACTTTGACAAAAATCATAAACCGATATGACATTGTCATATGAAACTGAAATGCACGTGAGTACCATGGATTCCGTCTCACTTCAAGAAATGTTGCACCCATGAAAAATTAAAAGTCGAAAATTGTATCGGTAATTAAAAGTTCGAAATTGTACCGACACGTGCAAGAAATCGCAAATGCAAGATTGAAGTACGTCCACATTAAACGCTACAAGCCAACTGTGCATTAAACTACGTCTAAATTAAAAGCTATGAGCCGCAACAATGTAAACTTTCTAAAACGCTATCATTTACAAAATTTAAAGCTCCTATCGATGTCCCCGCGTCCCTTTAGAACCAAACCCGTATAAGGCATTCATGGACGACCCGAAAACAAGGGTTTGTGGCTGTCCCTTCGTCGCTACCCTCGAGAACACCGAAATGTACTTCATCCTTACAAACCTATAGGCACCTGCCAAGGACTTGCCGATGGCGTCACGCACACAACATGTCACTTGCTCTACCTCATGCCACTTATGAATCTCATTAATTCAACTGACAATCTCCAAATCGGATTGTCCGTTCTCATACAAAAGGCGCAAATTCCCCATGTTGGGACCATAGATTCTAAGGTTGTTGCAAGAAACCAGCACTACAGCGTCTACCAAAGTCCGCTTTCGGTTTGAACATGCCACGCACAACACTCTGCAGAAGTCGAAACCGGTCACAGACAATCGTATGCAACAATATGACACATTTTTTGGCTGTATTCCGACACCGCCCAATGGATCTACTTCCAAAAACGGATTGTAGGATGCATAGTCCAACAACTCTTGTTTCAAGTCTGCAGGCCACACCCGAGGTGACCTCGTGACGTTGTCCAGGCGAAGGTAAAACCGATTATTTTCTTGCTGCCTGAGCGTGGCGCGTAGGGACAGAAGTTGCCAGACACCAATGGCATAATGAGGTACTTTGATCAGACTTCCCCACTCCATGGCGGAAGCAAATTTGTACTCCTTATGCCATGGGAATTTTCTTGCCAAGATGGCTCTATCCCATTCTGCCACGGACCACGCATCGATAGGCTTGTCAAAGAAGGGAACGATGGTCATCCACGAGTCATTTTCGAATTCTGTTATCATCGGCTCGACAATTTCGGCATCGCCTCCCGAACCACAGAATCCGCATGCACAAGGGTGAATGGGGCATGCACAATCATGCCGATGGTCCATGACTCCTATCGCACTCCCTACACAAGACATGAAATGCAAACATAAATGAAAATGAAATATCGAAATAGTACAAAAATCGCCTTCATGATGAACTGAACTTCGAAAATTGCTGAACCATCACCAACCATCTAAAAAAATTAAACCATAGACCTGGACAAAATTCGCTACGCAAAATCATCGGAAAAATAATATGCTCCATTCTAAATTCTCGTCCGTTCAAACAGTTATTTTACAAAAATCTCACTCCCCCACTCTATCGGGCAGACGTGCACTAATCGCTCTTGTCCCCTCCATCTACACTCCCTTCACCAAATGGACCTTCACCAGATGGATTCAGATCGAGAAGTGCAGCTTTAACATTCAGTCGAACACTGGAAGGAATGACAAGTCCAGTTGTGAATGGTCTTGTACCACGGACCGGTCTCTCCCAACCAAAAGYGATCGAGTCAGCATCCTGCCATTGTGTCTGGTCAGTCATTTTCCATCGTTTTTCCCATGCGTTCTCATAAAGTAGTTCGAGCGACTTTGCTCTCCCAGTCGACACCCAATATTCCACTAACACTTGATTATAATTTTGCGAATTACAATCAACAACCACCCGAGAAAGAGCTTTGCCCACCCAGATTGACACACCGCTGGACAGATCATCGTCGGAGGGGCGAAGGATAAGAAAAGTGCCCACGTCGACATGCACGAGGGGGTCGAAACTAGTCTTCGGGCAATTTTTTCTTCTTCCAACAAACAACGGTTCCCTGTCATCGTCGATGTTGACACTGTGAGTAGAAGGTTGTTGATCGATTTCGAGCAACCGTGGTCGTGGCTAAGAACTTCCCTTGGGTTGTGAGGACAACCCGTTGGCGATGATCTCATCGCCATGTTTGATAACCTCCTCCCAGTAACACAAAGCTCTTTCTCTCCTACTCACCTCATGGTCATTGTAAGTGCACCACATCGACCGCCTACTCTCCAGCAACTCGCGGAATCGAACAACACAATTTTTGCCATTCAAATAGTCATTCCGAGGAAGCGGTTGCACATGAGGCGGGTCAAACGGCCATGAAGGACCAGCATAGCTTTCATCGGGGTTTTGATTGAACCAAAAAATCGGACCTTCCTCGGGCAACCATTCTTCGTCATCGCAAAACTCCTTGTACAACATGCCCGGACTATCTCCAACCATCAAAAATTTAAGCAAGTGCGGTTTTGAAATACCGGTAATGTCTGACGCAACGCACGGGTCCACTATACTAATCCAATCTTCCATCGTATCGAGGAAAATACATTTGGGAGGCTTTTTGTGGGATTGCTCTATGAGCTCGAAGAACTCGTCCATAATATAAGCGTCTACGTCTTTCAATTTCTTCGAGAAAACGCTAAAAGTAGCGTCAACGTCTGTATGGGTGTGTCCCACCATCATGAAACCTATTTCTACCTCTTCAAAAACTTTGAACTTAACCAATAGTGCAGCCAGGGCACATATGTACTTGTTCTTGTTTTCCCACCAACAATTATCTGCTTGAATGCGTAAAAACCTTGGCAGTGGCGTCCCGCTCCCTTGAATTTCGACAAGGGTTCTCATAACACAAGTAGTGACAGTGTTGGAATTGTGTATGAAATACGAAAACCACGTGTATACATATATACTAGGGTCTCTGCCGTGTGCAATGACGCCTGTCAGATTAGTCTTCATCATCATCTCGTGCCTAAGTGCTTTCGAGTAGTTCGCCTGACCAATATGGGGGATAATTGTTTTCTTCTGATCCATGCCATCAATGATGAGACGCAAACGCTCGTTCGGACGAACCATGGAATCAGTTTTCGCTCGACTGTAGTCCAATCTGTGTTCAACTTGCCTCCTTTGGTGTGCTTTCATATCCTCTCGAGCACGTTCTCGATCTCGAGGAAGAGCAGCATATTGTATACGTTCCTTTAGTTCATGACAGACGGCGCACTTCGTAAACGTGGAAAAAGTGTTTCCGCCATTACTTATAAGAGTTTGACTCAGACACGACATCGAGGCCAGGGGCCAGAAAGTCGGATTTGATGGACTCATAAATTGATCTCTTCGTGAAAGCAGCCAGGAGTCGAAGCTTCGGTCTGGAAACCCCACCTTGGTTAGCCACCTCATTCGACATGCTATCCGCATGACACTCGATGAACGTTCTCATGCTGGCAAGCATGGCGACCGTTTTATTGGTTGGCCTATATTTTCCCGTCAGGCCATGCTCGGAACGCACGTAGCCAGTGTTGAAACGCTTTTTGTAGCTGGGAAATGTATTATGTGAGACACCGAGTACATTGTAGTACGCCCTGACGCACATCGAACGTTCCAACTCCACAGGGCGGACACGTTTTTATCCACCCTTATTTATTGTGAAATCCTTAATATTTTTCATCCACCACTCAGCTCGCTCCCCCGGACTCTTACTATACAGTCCTTGTCTAACCTTACGCACTTCCTGAGGCGACACGTCGTAACAACATCGAGCCTTGCAACATGCCATGCCGCGCACCATGAGCATTCTTTTTTCGGAGAGCATGTTTCTCGCTCTTTTGTACTGTTCTTTCCTCCTAGCGTTCCTATAAGCCATGCTATACCTTCGTCTTTCGCCAGGCAGAGGTGCGGGCAAAATCTGCAGTATCGCCCTTCTCTCAGCATCACCCCTGCCAGACGCTTCCGACCCAGACTGACTCTCAATTAGACTCGCATCATCACTTCGCACTTGCGTTGGACTCGCCCGTGCTGTGGAAAGTTCCTCCCAAGAGTAGTCAGTGGCAACCAACTTCGTACTACTGGAGGTAGCGCGAAGCAAAGGTCCACAGGAAGAGGACTATGGTCCAGACGAGTAATCAGTGGCCACCAACCGCTCACTCTCGTCGTCAGATGATGCGTAAGAAACACCCATCGACACGCAACTGTTGTGCGCCGAAGCTGTGGGGTGCACCTCTCCAGGAATGTGGAACTCGATCCGGGAGTTAGACGGTTCTTCGCCCACGGACGTTGTTGCCAATTCTGTAAGCGGTTGAATGCAACCTCCAAAGCTCTCACGAAAAGCGAGACTTCGTTTTCTGGGGAAAGTTGCAGCGGACTGTTGGAACGGCGAACTGTCCGAAGAGGACTGTGGGAACGGCGAACTGTCCAAAGAGGTCGTCGGGGCCAATTCCAGGTGTTGTAGCTGGTAACGCAAGTCGACGGATTGTTCAGTTTCCATAGCCCGGTTCATGTGGCCGTTCGGCCAGCCGTCTTTGGCGCCGTCATGTAACCGTCGGTGCAGCGGATGCGATTCCCGTCAGCGTAATCGATTAATCTCTCTTGCGCGGATTGAACGGTTCATTCGAATTCGTGTCCACACCCTGCAAAACAGCGGAGCAAACTGTAAGCACGATTACTAGAGAAGTAAGTGCTAACCTTCCCCCCTTGAAGGGGTTTATGGGGGTTGCCGACGGTGACAACGGCCGTGTCCCTTATTTTCGGCAACCCCCATAAACCCCTTGAGGGGCATTTCATAAGGCGAGCAAATTCTTGCACCCACAGTCCTCTCGCAATCAACTCGCATTCGAAGCTCTAGGCATCACACGAAGGACGGTTGGATATGCGTCGATTCTCAAAGTGTGCCAGGATCCGAACTTGGTTGATTCGCCTGTAGCGTTTAACAGGTCTTCGCGCGGCTGCAGGTATCGGAACGGGCGGTTGGCGTTTGCACAGAAGCAGGCGATGCTCGGGCGCACCGCATTTCAGGGTGGCGATGAACGAAGATCCACGGCATACCGGAAATGGACCCGGCCAGTGACACCGACGTCAACCCCAACGAACCCCTTTCAGGGCAACTCAGAAAGCGAGCATTTTTGACAAAGGACAGAGAAGTCGAAGCTGTCGAAAATAACGGTCAGATTTACGCGGAGACTCTAAGTTCGTCGGGATCCGAATTTGGCGGGTGATGGAGTAGCAAAGGTCTTCCCAATCGAGCGATTCGATGGCGCAGATTACGTGAAGTCCGCCGGGATCCGAGACAGGAGCGAAGTCCAAGCTGTTGAAAATAACGGTCCGATTCACGCGAAGCCTAAAAGTTCGCCGGGATCCGAATTTGGCGGGTGCTGGAGTAGCAAGGAACCTGTTTTCGTGCGGCTGGTGTCAATGGAAGGGAGCGCCAGTGGGTGCACACAAGAAATGCTCTGTTTGGGCGCACAGAAGGAAGACTCTGTTATCGTTGAATGAAAGCACGTGCAGAACAAACGGTAGTGGTGGATGCACCACCACACGGCGCAGCGCGACCCCAAACTGACCCCTAAAAACATTGATTATCACCATCGTCTACGCGAGCTCATGCGGTGTTCCATTCAAATGTATTAGTGCAAGAGTTTATCGAACTCGGACATGTCCACTTCGCAGAGAACAAAAATGTAAAAATGGATGAAAGATCCCCCCCTGCATTCCTTCCAAACAACGATTCGGTCAATTGTCAAGGCGACCCCCGACTCGCGCGCCTGGAACGCCAACGTGCGACAGCCCAAACCGCACAGCACACAGAAACACAAGCATGTCTGCGACAATACTCCGCGCACCACGACGGTCGAAACCCTTGGGGGGCAACAAAGATAGGGGGTGCGAAAAATTATTCGCCTTCTTAAATGCCCTTGAAGGGGTGTATGGGGGTTGCCGATGGTGACAACGACCGTGTCCCTTATTTTCGGCATCCCCCATAAACCCCTTGAGGGGCATTTCATAAGGCGAGCAATTTCTCGCACCCACAGTCCTCTCACAATCAACTCGCATTCGAAGCTCCTGGCGTCACGTGAAGGATGGTTGGATATGCGCCGACTCTCAAAGTCCACCGGGATCCAAACTTGGTTGATTCGTTGTAGCGAGTAACAGGTCTTCGCGTGGCTGCAGGTATTGGAACGGGTGGTTGGCGTTTGCACAGAAGCAGGCGATGCTCTGGCGCACCGCATTTCAGGGCGGCGATGAACGAAGATCCACGGCATACCAGAAATGGACCCGGCCAGCGACAACGACATCAACCCCAATGAACCCCTTTCAGGGCATCTGAGAATGCGAGCACTTTTGACGACGGACGGGGAAGTGCAAGCTGATGAAAACAACGTCAGATTTACGAGGAGACTCTAAGTCCGCCGGGATCTGAATTTGGCGGGTGATGGAGTAGCAAGCGTCTTCCAAGTCGAGCGATTCGACGACGCACATTACGTGAAGTCCGCCGGGATCCGAGGCAGAAGCAAAGTCCAAGCTGTTGAGAAAAAACGGTCAGATTTACGCGGAGCCTGAAAGTTCGACGGGATCCGACATTGGCGGGTGCTGGAGTGGCAAGGAACCTGTTTTCGCGCGGCCGGTGTCAGTGGAAGGGAGCGCCAGTGGGTGCAAACAAGGAACGCTCTGTTTGGACGCACAGAAGGAAGGCTTTGTTGTCGTTGAACGAGAGCATGCACGGTACAAAGGGTAGTGGTGGATGCACCACCACACAATTCGACGCAGCGCGACCCCAAACTGACCCCTATAAACACCGATTCTCACCATCGTCTACGCAAGCTCGTGCGGTGTTCCATTCAAAGGTACTAGTGCAAGAGCTTATCGAACTCGGACATCTCCACTTTGCAGAGAACAAAAACGTAGAAATGGATTAAAGATCCCCCTGCAACCCTTCCAAACATTGATTATGTCAATCGACAAGGCGACCCCCGACTCGCACGCCTGGAACGGAAACGTGCGACAACTTGAACCGCACAGCACACAGAAACACAAGCATCTCTGCGACAATAGCCCAAGCACCGCGACGGCGAAAACCGTTCCGGGGGCAACACAGATCGGGGGTGCGAAAAATTGTGCGCCTTCTGAAATGCCCTTGAAGGGGTTTATGGGGGTTGCTGACGGTGACAACGGCCGTGTCCCTTATTTTCGGCAACCCCCACAAACCCCTTGAGGGGCTTTTTAGAAGGCGAGCAATATCTGGCACCCACAGTCCTCTCGCAATCAACTCGCACTCGAAGCTCCAGGCGTCACGCGAAGGACAGTTGGATATGCGCCGATTCTTGAAGTCCGCCAGCATCCGAACTTGGATGATTCGCCTGCAACGAGTAATAGGTCTTCGCGCTGCTGCAGGCATTGGAACGGGTGGTTGGCGTTTGCACATACCCTGTCAAAATACACAAAAATTCTATTCATGGCGGCGATGAACGAAGATCCACGGCATACCGGAAATGGACCCGGCCAGTGACACCGACATCAACCTCAATGAACCCCTTTCTGGGCATCTGAGAATGCGAGCACTTTTGACGACGGACGGGGAAGTCCAAGCTGACGAAAACAACGGTCAGATTTACGAGGAGACTCTAAGTCCGCCGAGATCCGAATTTGGCGGGTGATGGAGTAGCAAGGGTCTTCCAAGTCGAGCGATTCGATGGCACACATGACGTGAAGTCCGCCGGGATCCGAGGCAGAAGCAAAGTCCAAGCTGTTGAAAAAAAATGGTCAAATTTACGCGGAGCCTGAAAGTTCGCCGAGATCCGACATTGGCGGGTGCTGGAGTGGCAAGGAACCTGTTTTCGCGCGGCCGGTGTCAGTGGAAGGGAGGGTGCAAACAAGGAACGCACTGTTTGGACGCATAGAAGGAAGGCTCTGTTGTCGTTGAACGAGAGCACGCGAAGTACAAAGGGTAGTGGTGGATGCACGGCCACACAATTCGGCGCAGCGCGACCCCAAACTGACCCCTATAAACACCGATTCTCACCATCGTCTACGCAAGCTCGTGCGGTGTTCCATTCAAAGGTATTAGTGCAAGAGCTTATCGAACTCAGACATCTCCACTTCGCAGAGAACAAAAATGTAGAAATGGATGAAAGATCCCCCCTGCAACCCTTCCAAACATTGATTCGGTCAATCACTCACAAGGCGACCCCCGACTCACGCGCCTGGAACGGCAACGTGCGACAGCGCGAACCGCACAGCAACAAGAAACACAAGCATCTCTGCGACAATACTCCGCGCACCGCGACGGTCAAAACCCTTCGGTGGCGACAAAGGTCGAGGGTGAGAAAAATTGTTCGCCTTATGAAATGCCCTTGAAGGGGTTCATGGGGGTTGCCGACGCTGAAATCGGTCGTGTCCCTTATTTTCGGCAACCCCCATAAACCCCTTGACGGACATTTCAGAAGGCGAGCAATTTCTCGTACCCACTGTCCTCTGGAAATCAACTCACACTCGAAGCTCCAGACGTCACACGAAGGACGGTTGGATATGCGTCGATTCTCAAAGTCCGCCAGGATCCGAACCTGGTTGATTCGCCTGTAGCGAGTAACACGAATGTGATGCGGCTGCAGGTATTGGAACGGGTGGTTGGCGTTTGCACAGAAGCCGTCGTCAACCCCAATAAACCCCTTTCAGGGCAACTCAGAAGGCGAGCAATTTTGACGACGGACGGGGAAGTCCAAGATGTCAAAAATAACGGTCAGATGTACGCGGAGACTTTAAGTTCGCTGGGATCCGAAGTTGGTGGGTGCTGGAGTAGCAAGGGTCTTCCAAGCCGAGCGATTCGATGGTGCACATTACGTGAAGTCCGTCGGGATCCAAACTTCGTGGATCGAGGGCTTTCGTCAAATAATGTTAAGTTGAACTGCTTGTCCGAAAACCGATCAGTCATGGCACCAGGGGTGTCTTGGCAGCCGACGGGACGGGCGATGCAAATTTCTTGATATCCGCTGATATCCGAACTTTGTCGAACCAGGGCCATCCCGATTTAGCCTGGCCGCTTGTGCAAAAAAGCGAGCAGTCATTCCGACACCGTTCATGTTGCAACCCGCAAACTGCTCGCAACCATACCGGCAGGAGTGCTGTGTCTTGGTCCGGACAATTGTGGAGACGTGTGCATATTGCATGCCGTGCTAGTCCGCCGGGATCCGAACTTCATGTTCACGATCTCGAGCTGCACTGGTGGAGAGGAAGGGATCGCAGTCGTGCTAGTCCGCCGACATCCGAACTTCGTGCTCTTGCCAGAAGGAACGTGTGCGAGATCGGATCCCGGCGGGCCACGTCACATGCCTCCTTCAACTTCGCTCGTGAAATGCTCAGACGCGTCAACAACGACCAGACTGCTGGCCCAATTGCGAGCTTTCGTCGCTGCAGAACGAGGTTCGCTCCATGGTGCCACGTGGACCGCAGCGCACTCATCGTGTTAGGAGGAGGACGTCCGTCAGTCCACGTGCCAGACAACAGCGAGAACCTCGTTCCAAATCAACGGCAGTTCTATCGACCACATTGCACAACTGCAGTCAATCCGAGATGGGGTTCTCACCGCAGTCTGCCAACTGGATTGATGGAGGTTCTCCTCCAGCACCGTTGATTGCTCTGCGATCCACGTGTCAGTCCACGTGCCAGACAACGGGGCGTACCTCGTTCAGCAACGGCGACGTTGCATAACTGAGGCAGCTTTTCTTGCCTTCTTCTTGTGTTCACATCGACCAAGCGTTTCGCAGTTTGTCACGCGCGTTTGGTTGTTTGTCGTGCGCGATACCGTGCAATGTCATCGATGTAGAATGAGGTTCGGGCCGTGGCGCCACGTGGACCGCAGAGCACTCAACGCGGCTGGAGGAGAACCTCCATCGGTCAACTTGGCAGAGTGCAGTGAGAACCTCGTCCCACATCGACCACGGTTGTGCACTCTGGTCGATACAACTGTCCATTGCGAAACGTGTGCGGTCGCACTGGTCTTTGCACCGCGGTTTTGACAAAGCATCTGATTGTTTACTGCGATCAGAGCAAGCTCATGACGGCAGGGTTGCTTTGCCTGCAGACGGCCAATCGCGGATTCAGCTCGAACCCTAATGCACTTTGTTTGGCGCGTGGCGAACAGTGGCGGTGGGAGAACAGACAAAGGCGAGGAAACACGGCGTGTTGGTTTCCATGATGGCACAGGAACATGCTTAATCTTTACGAGTGTTATTTTGTGAGATTGCACGGATCTCGAATCATCTACTTGCATAAACCACCCGTGCCGTGGATGTAGGATCGTTAACCCCTTCGCAGCGTGTTGGATGAGCGGAAGATTACATGACACGTGGCGACAGACCGGCGTGCCGACATGCCGGAAGCTACAAGCGAAGTGGCAAATCGACACACCACAGAAGAGAGACTCCTCTCTCTCTCTCTCTCTCTCTCTCTCTCTCTCTCTCTCTCTCTCTCTCTTCTCTCTCTCTCTCTCTCTCTTCTCTCTCTCTCTCTCTCTCTCTCTCTCTCTCTCTCTCTCTCTCTCTCTCGCTTTCTCTCTCTTTCCCTTCCTTCCGCGCGGAAAGTTCCAATGCAGATACCGTATGGGGTTTGCACCCGATACCATTTCCCGTCCCCCGTTCCCTTCTCGCCCTGTCCCCCTGTCGATGATCTCCTCCCACAACAGCAGCCCCACTCCTACCCTCTCTCTCTCTCTCTCTCTCTCTCTCTCTCTCTCGCGCGCGCGCGCGCGCGCTCTTTGTCTCTGATTCGCTCTCTCTCTGTCTCTCTCTCCCTCTCTTTTTTGCCACACGCAGGGAACGGGGCAGGGAGTGGAGTGGCGGGACGGTTTGCGGACGCCATATTGTCGCCTAACGCAAGCCGACGTACCTTGGAGATCGTTCCTCGAGGATGGGGATGGCGCGGCGCAGCTTGGGGTGAATGACGGCAATGGCGCAGCGCAGTGGAGCTGTCATCAAGCAGGACTGAATGCAGGGAATGGGACGGTGAACCGGGCTGTCCACTTGCGCGGGAGCTTTCGCGCAGCTCCCTGCTCGTCGGTCTCCGGTGTGACGTTCCGCCTCACGGTACCCTCCCACCCCGCCGCGAAACGGCACTGCGGTGCGCAAATCGGACGGTTCGCCCAGGGCTTCCATTGCCGTCTCGTTGGGTGCCCGGTCCAATGGTCCTCCTGCCCGTCAGCGAAAATGCCACCCCTCCGACCCCCCCCCCCCCCCCCCCCCCCCCCCCCCCCCCCCCCCCTTGCCTGGTGTCGTCCAGAAAGGCTTGCTTCTGATTGTCAGCAAGGTCCCTTACACGCGTCGTGACACATGCAGGCCCTACGCGCACACGGACCGTGGTCGTCGGTTGAACAAATCCAACTGTGCTAGGACTCCCGCGGTATTTCCTCCAGGTCGAATGGGTGAAAAGTTCCCACCCCCCACCAGGTGCCACGATTTCAATTTCGAAAAAGGCTTTCCTTTCCGCGCGGAAGGCCCGTCGCG
Source organism: Chara braunii (assembly GCA_003427395.1). Classification (NCBI taxonomy): domain Eukaryota; kingdom Viridiplantae; phylum Streptophyta; class Charophyceae; order Charales; family Characeae; genus Chara; species Chara braunii. Next base: position 552,484 of record BFEA01000779.1, read on the forward strand.
CGCCTGAAAATCGAAATCGGCCCCCCACTGTTCATTTCGCACACTCGCGTGTCGTTGGGGAGATGCTGTCGGACTGCGCACCTGCACTCCCGCTCTTACGAACACCGTCCCCAGCGCTGCGCCGCATTGCCATCCCCATCGCCGCGCCACGTCGTCCACCCCAGCGCAGCGCCACGTCGTCCATCCCCAGCGTTGCGGCACGGTGATTGGCGCCATCACGTTCTTCAGCGCTGCGCCTTGACCTCCGTTGTTTGAACAGCGAACCCACGCGCGCTCACCAACGCCACGGTGATCACCTCCCGCGCCGCTTTCTGTGCAGCCCCGCTTTATGCGCAGCCCCGCGTCATCTTCCGCGCTTTGTCCACCGCCGTTTGAACAGCGAACCCACGCGCATGCGCAGATCATGCGTGCACACAGAACGAATCCCACTTACACGAATCCCTCTACAACGAATCCGTCTTACACGAAACGTTTCGAGTTTTCACAGATGAGACGTTTTCATACATACACACACGAAATGTTTGCATTCACACGAAACGGATCGACTTCCAAACATTCATACGAAACGTGCGCATTCACACATACGAATCCGTGTACAATGAATCCCTCTTGCACGGAAGCCTATACAACGAATCCATCTTACACGAATCCCTGTACACGATGAAGATGTCGTCACACACACGGATCGTCTGCACACACGAAACGTATACTCACCCCGATGAAGATGTCGTCTGCAGAATGGATCGTTCGCACGAAAATCACGATTACGTTCTGTGGAATCGTGTAAGCGTATGTAGATGTCTCAAATCGTGTGTGGGCAGACAGCACTGAACCCACGCGGTTCCTCCGAGGAATCATTGATGGAATCCATGGCCAGCCATCCCATGCAACCGGTGGATCGAACGATCCACCCTCGCACGCTTCACGACGCTATACTGGCCGCGTGTATCACGCAAACGGTTGTCCGTTTAGTTGATAGGTGGTCAGTCGACTCATACAAGCAATCAATTCAGCGAACAACGCACCCTTCCACTGAAAAATTGACCGATTATCGAGCAGATTATTGCGCGTTGTTCGGTGGACTGATTGCGCACGGCTATTCTCGTTGGCCATGGGGCATGACGTGTTTAGTCGAGAACCCGCGAATGGTGATGATGTGAGAACAGATTGTGTCTGACAACCAAGCGATTTATTGGTCGATTGTCGAGCTCACCTTTCCCGATAATAAACTTCCTCGACGGGTGCATGCCACTTCGTTTGCGCTGATCATACACGTGCATGTATAGATAGCATAGGTAGTGGATGGCCGGTCATCGTCTCAGATCTATACGTGAGCGAAGCGGCACACACAACCAGTTTCACATCATCACCATCCGCGACTTTTCGACCATACAACAGAAAAATTGTCGCTGAAATTCAACAAAATTTCATTTTGATGTCTAACTTATTCACGCCAGAAGGGCTGTGACCAACTGTTGAAACTGGGTCTTCTGCTGTGTTCAACTACTCATCAACATTATCAACTTATTCCCAACGAGTCCAACATGTTTTCCAACAGGTCTCAAACTTTTTCTCAACGACTCCAACATGATTTCGTACAGGCCTCCAACATGAACCAACACGTATCCAACATGGTTCT
>BFEA01000780.1:8121-22568 GCA_003427395.1 Chara braunii
GAGCTTTAGCCATGGTGCAGAAAGGGCGGAAAGTTGATCCTACCGCATTTTTTGAACCCCCCCCCGGCCTCAAATGAATTTGGACCGGAGGGGCAGGCTGATTCGGCTTCCGCATTAACGGCCGCCCCAACCGGTAGGTACTGGTGGTTTAAGTTCGGAAGCAATCAATGTTGTTTGGCCGACCGATTGGTAGTAGTTTAGGAAATATGCCTTGTTGGTTCAGAAGCGGCAGTGGCCATGGATCTCACAGCCTTAAAACCACCAGTACTTCCTAAAGTTGTGCCCGTTAACAAGCCACAATTTTAGGAAATGTACGGGTCACTACAGGAGCGCCCAAATTCATCCGACTACAAACGTTTCTACTCTATTTTTTTCCACGGCCGATAGCTGGGCCAATTACTGGTGGTTTACTTGTGAGTGGTAGCTATGCTTGCAGGGGTCCCCTTTATAGGCTTAGGAGCAGAGATAGGTAGATAGAGAGAAGAATATAGCTTATTAGTTAAAATAAAAAAGAAACAACGGCGGACACGGCATCTTTTGAAACTCTTTGCATATCCACATGTTTTAGTGCCTACTACTAGGAAAAAACTAAAGGCACAAAAAACTTGCGTTGCCAAAGAAAGCACGCGGCAACCCCAAATAATGAGCGATTTCGGTCCAAAAGTACCCTTTGGCCACTTTCTTCTTTTTGTTTACCGACCCGCTTTCCCAAAAAAAAAAAAAAAAAAAAAAAAAAGACACCCGCTCTGGCACCACGGCCCTCGGTACTTCCATTGCCTCCTTTTCGAACTCGGCGCGGTTTTCTTTGCCGGCGCGTGTTTTTTTTGCCCATTCGATACGCCAAGGTGACATGAACGGACTTACCTCAATAAAAAAATGTTTACTCTCTCATCAAGGTTTGCTGCAACAGCGATCCAACAAGAGTCAAAGGGTGGGTGAAGTGCCTTACTTCTCTTAAACCACCAGTACTTGGCCCAGCTATCGGCCGCGGAAAAAAATAGAGTAGAAACGTTTCTAGTTGGATGAATTTGGGCGCTCCTGTAGTGGCCCGTACGTTTCCGAAAATCACGTAACGCTACGCGACTTTAGGAAGTACTGGTGGTTTAATATAGGGTCTTAGGCTGTGCTTAGCAACTCGCCGTTAGAGCCGTCAAAGTAATTCCCAAAAAAAAAGTTTGGACTTTTGCACTGAGTCCGATCTCAAACGGATGATATCCCATTTGCTGCACAGAATCTAATCAGATTCTCGAACGGACTGCGTTCTGTTTGTTACATGGAGACCGGTCTCAATTGGATCGCAACCTCTGCCTTGACCGTTTAACATCAGTTCAGCGCTGATAACGGAAACCCTGTCGCGTTCCGGTGTACTCTCATATAACTATCGGCAAACCTCGTCTTTAGTTGCCGTCTAAGGGGCACACTAGGACCTTTTAACTTATTTCTGGACGTAATTGCGGTCACATGCATCCAAGTCAGTCAGGCCGTAGATGCTGTCAGATACGTTTAAGATTAGGGGCACACTAATGTGAGTATGTCCTAATAAGAGTTTTGCGAAAAGATATGCAAAAATCTATTTAAAGCGCCAGTGTTTGGCCCAGCTATCGGCCGTGGAAAAGAATAGAGTAGAAACATTTCTAGCCCGATGAATTTGGGCGCTCCTGTTGGGGCCTGTGCGTTTCCTAAAACCGTGGCTTGTTAACGGGCACGACTTTAGGAAGCGCTGGTGGTTTAATTTTGACTCTTTTCCACTCGTCAACGAGAGAAGTGCAAACAAACTACTATCGATGTTCCCCGATCGCTCTTGGAATGCTGTGTTTGCCGTCTCGCTAACAACTAACCTCAATTCTCTGAGATATGGACTACTCTCCAAGTGTGGAATACGAGAGTGAATCTTCTGCTAGAACATGGGAAGATACACCGCTACATTCTTTGTCTTTTGTACTCGTGGAGAGTAGTGGATCGAGGTGCATAATGGGAATTCCAGTGGGGGACTTGTCCGCAATGTTTCTGGTTTTCATACGCTCTTTCAACGGATAACTGCTCTACAATATCTCCGACTTTTGAGGGCGTTTCCGGAAATCTGTCCAACAGAAAGAGGACTGTTTCACAAAAAATCCTCTGAAAATGAAAGGACATATTTAGTGTGGATTCACTCGCACTATTCCTATTGGCTATTGCTTTTCTTCGTACCCAAGGGCGCACGTTGCAGCTACTAAAAGGTTAAGCTTTCCGCTTTATACAATACTTTCGCAATCAATCCTTTGACAGTCGTCCAAATCAATCAGAATATGAGCATCGAAGTGCCTTTTAGTTAAAACTGAAGTATTGTTTTGCTGCCGTGATGAAATTGGGCTTCAAAGGGTGTTGTGATTTGATCATATCCTCCAATGAGTAAAGTGACCATGTTGCGGTTCGATCATCCTCCAGTGAACAACATATGCTAATACCTCTTAAGGTACGGCATCCGTGATACATCCAAAATCTGGCCCAAATGGCTGAGGGGAAGGAAAAAAAAAAAGAAAAAAAAAGAAGGTAAAAAAACGCAATTTTCTCATGGGACCGACGCCAGCGAAATATTTCAATTTTCACTAATTTTCACTAAAAGGCAGTTCTTGTATGTTTGGCGTTCTCTCGCTGAATACAGTTGATTATCGAGCACGCTGGGCCCGGTTTCCTGCACAGTTTCCTGCACGTGCTGCTCCCCACCAAGCTGAGAAGACCCAACTAACAAGATTTTCCAACCAGATGATGATATGATCGGGACACGCTGGGCCCGGTTTCCTGCACGTGCTGCTCCCCACCAATAGACTGGAGCTACCCGCAGCAGGTGCTGCTGGAGGAGAATGCTCATATCACCCCCTCGAGCACACAGGTACGGGTTTCCAAAAAAAAAGAAAAAGAAAAAAGGTTGTCGGACCCACAGGCAGAGATCTAAGACCAATTCACCAAACAGCTTCACTCTCCTCACTTCATTTATCATGCAACACCATTGTTCGTATGTATCCACTCATCGCCGTCTACTCTACCGACGAAAGGCTAGGTTAAAGCTCAATGACACATGGCAGGCATAGCTTGGGGCTGGCCAAGTCTTTCGATGAGTTGTCTTTCTCTGTTGAAGTCACGAGGATCTCTGAGACAAAAGGAAAAGGGTGAAGGAAGAGATTTGCATAATCACAACCAACTCGTTAACTCGTTACGCTGTGACATCGTCGGCCTCTCACCGACTCGTTAGGAAGCTGGAGTACCCTCCACTGTCTGGAGAATCACATGCAGCCATATAATCTACGTGGTGTCGACGGCTGCACTGCCCTTCTTGGACGTCGATTCACACACTGCGCTGACACCTGTTTTTTTTTTTTTTTTTTTTTTTTTTTTTTAATGTCAAGTTTTTAACATATTCAATGTCCGGCAGCTGGCATTTCAGCTCAAGTGATATATTGCCACTCGTGTCGATGGAAACGCTTTGGCCCCTCATTTGCATTTACAGCTAAAGGCAAAGGGGCCTGGCTCAGTTGGTACACCAACGACCGGTTGAGATCGAGACCGAGTCGGAATCCCTTTCGACTGACAGCATACTCACACTATGAATTTTTTTACTGCGCTCTGGACGGTATTGAGGACAGATTCATCCAGGTCTACAGCCATAATTGTAGTCGGATACACTTGGGAAAGTACCAGTGTGTGTAGGCCCTCACATGAGTGAAGTAATTCTGTGAATTCACCTGGGGACAGGACCCTCTAGCGCCGTTTTTTACTCTCACAGCCTGGACATTTTCAAGGATGTGTGGCAGAGAGTGATGCTCACACACTCCGTGGATGGAGGGGGGGACCACATGGGTATCCCAATTTTGAAACCGAACATGAATGCATGAAATTCTTTAGCAAAGGGGGGGGGACCACATGGGTATCGCAATGTTAAAACCGAACAGAACATCGATGCATGAAATGCTTTAGCAATGCCCTGAACTGAGAAAAAATGGCTCTGAAATCACGTGGGCCCCGGTCCCACTAGTGCCGTTTTACTCTCGCAGCCCGGCATTTTCACGTTGGTGGCATTTTCGCATTTGTGCAGCAGACGGTGACGCAGACACTCTGGCGGTGGACGGGGGAGGGTTGCCTGGGTATCGCAGTTTTGATGTAGAACACCAATACATGAAATTCTTTGGCTCTTGACATCGCATTTTCACTGTGGGAGTGATGCGGTTTTGCCCCCTTCGGAACAGCGGGGGTGCAAGCAAAATCACAACACCTACAGTGATTCAGGTCGACTAAACGACCGACAAAAAGAAAACAAAGTCGTGTGAAGACCTCATGAAGACCTGTAGTAGCATGTTCATACCTAGCTCCCGAAGTCCCCGTGCAATCAGGCTTGCACGGCGTCTGCTTCAACCAGGGCTGAGCAGGGGGTAGGAGTCTCTGCTTAGCCCCAGTACCTGCCACCGCTGCCTCGTCAGGTCACCCGACAACATCTTTCGAAGTATGCGGTGGCAACCTTACGGCTCAGAGAGCAGACGCTTCGCGTCTGAATCCCACGAAGGCGCAAAAGCGCGTAAGAATTTGACTGTCTTTGCGGATACCGCTAAATACATCAAAAGACACCAAGATGGCAATGGGTGATGGTCCTGGGTCGTTAACACTAGAGAAAGCACAGTGACTCCTCTCTAACTTCGTGTGAATTCACTCGCACTATTCCGATTGGCTGCAACATGCGCCCTTGGGTACGAAGAAGAGCAATAACCAATAGGAATAGTGTGGTGATGATAGAGAGCCCATGGGTATCCTCCGTTCCCTCGTATGTCCCTGAGGCCCGTTCCGACCATGACACCCCCGATACCACTACAGCTTTTCACAAATAAATATTTAATCCAATTATGTAATTTCTGTCTTCTATCTATATATTAATTCAATTCAATCAATCAATTCAAAAATCTATTCCAAACAAAAAGCTTTTGTCTTTTCTTTGAATTGTTTTTTGAATTTTAATTACTAATTCTACTTCATTGTAACTTCTTGTAATATTATTCTTCTTATTAAGTTATTATACATTTTTCTATTTGTTATGTATTAATTTTTTGTACTTAACGAGATATTCCATTATTATATATGAGATATAATATGAACATCTAGGCTACCAGACTCGCCCGGGACCACTGGCCCGGGTGAGCCGAAAAAAAATAAAAAATAAAAATTAAAAAACATATTTTTAAACTTCATTTTTCATTTTTTATTTGGTTAAGAATTTCGTTGTGACCCTGARRMAGATTTGMAATTCGGAAAAAAAAAAAAAAGGTTGTTCAGTTTATCTTTTTTTTTTTTTTTTTTTTTTAATCCAACATCAGCATTTATTACCAAATCATGACTCGAGGCCGGGGACCTCACAATTCCACCCGGTGTTATCTCGGCAGCCAGGTTGCTTCCTAAAACCCCCTAACCTCCCAACTAAGCTCCCCCAACTATAACCACCTACCCCTTCCTAGCCTTCTAACCAAGGGGAGATATGGAGCTTGCCATCTACTATCTTAGCTAGCGCCCCTGGTCTTGCCCAAGTCACCTCGAACCAACGCCTCCCAGCCACGCCAGTACCTTGTACCACTTTCCGCCTCCAATGCGCTCTGATCTCCAGCTTCAGTCCTGAAGAGGTTCTCCGCCTGCTGTTCTGAAAGCTCTCGGGTCTGGAATCTCTGTCCGTTCCTGTCCAACCAGATGACCCACATCATCACGACCCTGGTCACTTGGGCCATGTAGCCCCAACCTGAATCAGACGGTTCCCCGTGAGGCAGGAAGCCTTGGGACCCACGCCACATCCTGGGCAAATTTCCTTCCAGACATCTTTTCCCAGTGCGCAAACCACCAGAGCCACCATATCCTGGAGCGTGGGCAGTCCCACCACATGTGGGTCATAGACTCCACCGGCCAATCACATCTATCACACTCCAGGCGGACCTGAATACCCCTCTGATTTAGCCACCTGGCTGTGGGGACTGCCAGGTGTGACTGCAACCATAGCAGAGAAGCTATCTTCTGTGATGGCAGCCCCGCCAGCTGTCTCCACAGACACACCAGCTGTTCTTCTGACGGAACCGGTATTGATGGTTGAGATCGCTCCCACCTAGGGATTAGCTTATCCAACGTACTCCCCCGCTTCTTCTGCGACTGAGCAGCTCTCACTGTATTCAGTTTACACAGGTCTTTGATCACCTCTCCCTTCACCTCCCACCCCCACATAAGTGGATCGATCCTCAGGGAACTCTTAGGGGTACCCCCTGCTACCACGCTGAAAACCAGGTGACCCTGTCTGCTGGGCGGAAGGCTTGATCTAACCCTGACCTCCTGTAGGGTCCCCAAGCCTCTGCGGTCAACTGTACCAGACCGAACTAAGGCCGTAGAGGATGCGGCTTCTTTTGAGAACTCATCCAGACTGCACTTCCCATTCTCCTCCTCGTCCCAATTGAGTAGCCTGAAGAACTTCCCTTCCTCCTCACCCTGAGTCCCACGGAACCATGTACCCAGGGGATTGATCCCCTCTGGACCCAGCAGTCTCTTCCAGTGCACAGGAATTGCCTGAACTAACAGGTCCCTTCTTTCTGCTTGTGCCGGGAGTCTGCCCAATTTCTCTTTTAGTTGATCCGGAGGGCGCCACTGATTAGTAGTCTCATCCCACAAATCGCCCGCTGTCACCACCCCCCTCTGGACCCACTTCTGCCCAAATGCCCCCGGAGATGCAGTTGCTGAGAATGCAGAGCCGTCTGGGGCTTTGATCAGGTAGTTCTCAAACAGAGGCTGTGCCCTCACTTCCTCTTTCGACAGGTAGTTTATCTTTTTTCATAACATAGCTTTTTTTGCAGATTTTTTTCTGTTGTTTTTTTCTTTGCATGGACCCACTTTGGCCCTTGCACGACCGGGCTGCCCGTGGAAACAAGTCACCCGGACGGCCCGGCTGGTAGCCTAAATGAACATGCAATAAAAAAATATACAATAAATACATTACTCGTGTTATAAGATAATAAATATATGTTATGATATATATGTTATTTAACTTATTTTATATATATTCTAGTTAGATGTTTGACCATATTTTCTGCATTCAGTCTTCAGCAATCTCTGCACCATTGCTTCGACCTGAACAATTAATGCGAATTAAACAGCTGGAGATATCAGAAGTGAGAATGCCGACATGAGTAACAAAAAATCAGGTGAAAAACACGATGAAACCTCAAAAAAGTACGGCCACTAGCCCTAGCCAGCGACCGCCGAGCTGTTTGGGATCCTCATAGACCTGATCAGCGGAATGAATGAATAACGGCCTACCCTATATTTATTCAGTTATTGAAATTAATCTCTTATTAATTTCATTACGTATATCACTATTCACTCGACTCTAGCCTTTTCTTTAGTGTCCAATTCTATATGGATTCATATCATCATACATAATGAAATTAGCAACAAAGAGCAGAGCCAGTCGACATAGAGAATTACCATCAGATAATAATAGAATAGATCCATCCTAGACTTTCGCCCCCACAAGTACATCACATGTTTTTTGTTGTGCAATAGCAGAAAACAAACTTGGATCCAAAAAAAAAAAAAAAAAAAAAAAAAAAAAAACTTCGATCAATTGATTTTAACAACTCCCTTGTTCATATTTAAGAATTTTAGAAATCTGAATTTGATTGAAACAAACCTTTTTTTGAATTGCTCAAAATCACTCCATAGACGAGTAATAAGATATAATGGCATTTTTATAAGAAAAGATTTCTGGAAAGATGGCTAAAAAATCATTGTCAAACATGGCTATCTTCTCTTTTTTGGTCGGCGGCCGGTCAAATACAAAGGCCCTTTAGGGCCCTGATTTCCCATTTTGTACTAGTACCACCTGCCTCACCTACTACTTTCCACCTGATCCACATAGTATCACCAGGGCCACAGCACGCCCAGTCCACATAGCATGACCTGCCTACCTCACTCACTATCGACCAACCCACTTAGTAGCATGCACGCCTGCCAGAAGGATCTCAAAGAGCTCGGCGGTTGCTGGCGAGTACCACACAGTCCACATAGGGTTACCTTCCCCGCATCGCAGGGCACAACTCACATCCCACATGTGGGAACCATGTGTGGTACCATGTTGTGTGATCGGGCCATACCATGAGGTATCACCCCATCACACATGGAACCGACCATGGTCGTAACATGTGCAGTACCCTGTGGTACGACCCCACATCACACATGATGGTGCCATGTGTGATCCACATCGCACGACCCACCCCACATGGTATGGGCCCCACCCACACACAATCGCCCAGACCCGACCCACGGTGGACATAACCCAGGCCACGTAATAGCAGTCAGCGCGAATAGTACCGGCTGGTGGAAAGGGTCGAATTGTGGCTGACGTTGGCCTTTCTTCGTTTTGCTTTTCTCATGGCCGAGTGTCGTCTGTTTTTCTTTTTTCAGGGTTGGGGTGCGTGTGTTGGTACGATCCAGTGCGCATCATGTGGCCCGGGGTCATGAAATAGCGCACACTCATTTCAATTCATTTTTCGGACCTCCCTTCCGTGTCACAAACAGGAAAAATTGCAAAGACAAACACACACAATCACGTGTGTGGATCTCATCTCATCTCCCTCCCGCAGCGTGCCTCGACTTCTTGTTGAATCTCACATATGATTATATCAATCAATGATGAATAAATTGGCATCGACTGCTCTTGCTCTTTACAGGTGGTGGTGGTGAGAACTGGGGACCCCACCTGTAGTCTCAACCAATGACCGATGCTCGTACTCTTTACAGGGGGTGGTTGTGACCCCACCTATAAAGCTAAATTCACTAACAGGTGGTGGTCCTGACCCCACTGTAATATTATCAATTTATTTATGAATCAGCGACTGCTCTTGCTCTTTACAGGGGTTGGTTGTGACCCCCCCCCCCCCCCTGTAACCACCACCCCCCTGACTGCTCTTGCTCTTTACAGGGGATGGTTGTGACCTCACCCTGTAACCACCCCCCCCTTGTAAAGCTAAGCCCCCTGCTGATGACAAGTTTGCAGCTCTGTTGCTGCCAAAGTCCCTCACATTAGAAGCTTTGGCGATGCGGCATCCAAATTGGATGGCACGTTTCGGAAGTGCAGCGGCACCAGCGAGCCCGAGACGGCGGGCAACTTCTCGCAAAATTAATTTCTCCCCCCTGCCCATTGGTTTGGTAAGATCGGCTATGGCCCAGAGCGGAACTGCCAGAAGGGTCAGCATGACATCTTCATCCAAAAAGGGAAAGCGCGCCTCGCGCCCATGATCTGCGGTGCAGCGGTCATCACGTCCCAGATTCCGTTGCCAGAGCCTGTGCACATCCAGACGCATCTCCGCCTCCAGTGCTTCCCATCCTCCTTCGCGAAACTTCGTACGATGTCGTCCATACCCTGCACATTGTTCATCTGCACCAGAACCAATCAATAGAACGCGTGCCTGCGACCGGTACCACGGTCTCCCATTGGCAGCGTTCCTCACGGCCGCTCCTCTCCTCTCTTCATGAGGAGCTTTGCTAGAGGCTTCCCGACCTGACTGCCCGAAAGGAATACAGACACTCTTCTTCTCGGCAGCCACGCCATCGCCAGTGTTTTGTCGCACATCTCCTTCACCATTGTTGGGGCGCTGTCTGACGGCCAATTCCTGATTGGTGCCTTTCTCCCCCATGAAGCCAGTGAAGCTGCCAGTTTGAACCGTTGGTACAGCCTCATCGACTGCATCGACCTGATCCCGGCTGGTCGTGCGGCCATGGACTGGAGCCGCTTTGCTGGAATCTCCTGCTCTGCCACCTACTTCCGCAGTTGCCTGGTTGTTGTCGTCATCAAAATGAACCCAGCCTTCACCCTTTGCTGCCAGCCATAGCACAGCGCCTATGTTCAAATCCATGTAGGTGTTGGAGGGATGGAGAAGGGAGAGAATGTGTTCCCGCTTCCTGTCGACCTCATCCAAAGTTGAATCCACTTTTATCAGGCGCCAATGTCTGGAGGGCAAAATTCGCCGCAGTTCTGCTAACCCTGCAATAGCTGTCTGCCTGTCCGGCGAGCAACCCCCATCAAAGCAAACATTGATAAGGTCAATAGGCCGATCATGTGGCACGTGTTTACCGGCGAGGCCCGCAATAATCATCGAGTCAACACCCCCGGAAAACAGAATGGCTACGGGAGACGCTGTGACCAGATCGACGCTTCCATGTCCGTCTTCTCTCTCCCTCGGAGTTGTTAGTCCCAACAGGTATCCTCCAGGCTGGCGGCACTCTCGGATATCCAAAACTCGGCGGCGAATGGACTCCTCCAGGGAAACCATAACCCTCTGCACAGCAGCATCAAAATAATCAGGAGATGGAACCATCCTCGTGGCCACACAACAATGATGCCTATCTTGATTAGGCGATGCACAGGAAGGCCCTGCGGCTGCCTGGCGGCAAAATTCTGTTGTCCTCGACATTGCTGCTTCCACAGAGTTAGAAGGGGCCGGGTGCACCAGGCAATGCTTGCAAAAGCCTATTGATGTCAACACACTCTCAGAAGAAGTACCTGCCGTTCCTTGCACAACGGCTGCGGCGGCTCCTCTATTCCACTCACTGATTGCTCTGAGGCAATCATCCTCCCATTTGTGCTTCCGCCACAGGCCAACCATCCCAGCACCAGCATTAGAGTCGTCGGAGGGTGAACGTTGCCTCCCTCTCCCTGTATTTTCCATGTCATAATTATCACTAGGGCGCGAGCTGTGAGCAGGGAGCTCCTGGGGAGGTAACACGACGCTGAAGATGCCACATGGCACATCTACCCAGGTATGAAGTGGTCCCCACAGCTGTGCTGCTTGGTGGTGATAAATCTGAAGATCATCATCATTCGCACAGTCATTGACGCAGGCCTTCCCAATGCGACTCCCCTCCATGCTCTCCCTTCTCTCTTGCTGCTTCTTCCTCCCCTTCATCCTTCTGGAACTCCCCTTTTTCTCTGCGCGGCCTGCTACTAAGCCGACATCCACTTGTGAAGATGCAACCAAGGCCTCCGGTCCACAAGCACTGTTTGCTGTTCTTGCCACCTTACCATCCTTGTCTTTCTCAGCGCCATCTGCGGCAGTCACAGCCGTTGCAGACCTTCTATGCGACACACTGTCAGATTGCGCTGGCATTTCAAAGGCAGACTGGTGCACGGCAGCCACACCCGCCTTTGCTCCTGCTAATACATCTCCGCGACTGTGGTCTCGAGATGACACGAGCGCTTTTGCCTGCTGTCCACACAAACACTGCCGATGCTCGCTGCACATGCGACAGCCGACTCCTGCCAGTTCTGCACCTTTGCTATTTCCCATTACAAAAGAGGAGAGACACACATTCGTATCACCTCTGTCGCCAACCGAACGCGCACTGCTGCCAGAAAAATGGAGACCGCAACATTTACTTTGTGCAGATCTGCTTTCTCCTTCCTGCCCGCTGGCCTCATCTTCGCCGTTTGCAAGACGACACCCGAAAGGCCTTCCAGGTGTGTCCCGCAGCCTGTTCTTGTCCGATTCCAAACCCTTGTTGCTTCCTATTTCACGTCTTTGCCGCTCCAGAGAGCAGCTTCCAACATCATCGACAACCTGTCTCTCTGCGGGCCTGCCATCAGCACCTAGAGCACCAATGCTTGGATCTGAGCAACAAGACGAGGACTCGTAGTTCAAGTTTGTGCCGCCACAAGGCCCACAACCACACCCCTCATGATTAAGAGCTTTCCCCTCCGCTCTTCCTTGGGCTTGCGTCTTCTGGGAGTCTGCTTGGTGATGTTGTTGCTCTACGCTGTTATTTCCTGCCGCTCCTGATGAAGGAGTTGACTCTAATATCACAGATGCAACCATCAGTCTCGCATCAAACCTGTCAGGGAAATGGGCGACAAGGCTCCTCCTGCCCACAGCGTCCCGGCCATACCACAGTGTGCTTGCACTGTTTTGCCAGTAAACAAACGCCCATGGGCCTCTTAGCCTCGACATAACCTTCGGGACGGTCAGACAGCCTTTCGCTGCATCCACACAACTGCCAGCCGAGTCGTAATCCACGTTGCCGACAGTGCCGCGCGATGTGCAGGAATGCCTATTGCAGGAGCTGCAGCATTGTCCCAAGGCATCAAGCAAGGCCTCAGCATCATTCCCGGACGATTCCATCTTCAGCCCGCCAAAGATCTCGCCATTGAAGGCCAGAACATTTCCAGCGCTGTCAATGAGCGGCTGTGATATCTTTCTTCGCCCGCGGAGTTGCAGACTCGACCCTGCGATAAGAATCGAAGCGAGGTCAGATTGACATATTGGGGGCGGGGGGTGCTCTTCTTTGGCAGCACAAATCGCTGTGGTGTGCTGCTTTGCCTCAACGCCTCTACAACCTGCATTTTTGTCGCAAGCTTCCAGCAAATTGGCCTCCGCCAATTGAGCTGAGAGAAGCTCGCCATCTCCGTCTTCTTCGACTTCATCTGTGGCTCTTTCAGAACACCACGCGCTCCACGAGTTCTTTCCAGACAGGCTCGGCTCTTCCTTCCCCCGGATATCCTGCAGCTCCGCCTGATCTGTGCCCTTGTCGAAGCCGTGTGCTGACGACGTCGCACCCCTCGTACAAGCTTGTCCGCCCTCCCGATTCTTATCGTTTGCCGAACGTTCTGCCGAGGATAGCGTCTGCGTACCTGTTGCCGACAACTCTTCCGCGCAAGGAAGACCGTTCTGCGCCTGCGAGCGGCTGCTCGCTGTTGATTCCACTTCTTCACTGTCGCCGCCATCTCCAGGTGCTGCGCTGACCGAGCATACAACCACGATGGTGGGATCCTTGCATCTGTGAGGGCTTGCTATAGCCACCCTGCATGAACCCAATCCATCGGGCCCTCTCCGTGAAAGCAGCCACAAGCTTGGTTCCTGTCCTTGTGAACGGTCAGAGATTCTCTGTGTGCCTGATACGCTGGGATTCCTCGCCACATTGGCATTCTGCTCCTGCTTACCCAAGGGATGGGGAGGCAAGGAGATCGGTCTGTTAAGCATGCACGATGAAGACGTCCATAATCGAAATTGCACAAGAGGCATGGAGGAGATGAAGAGAACCCGTGGTCGACGTTTTCCGAGTTTACATTTTTTAAGTTTTAACAGACGTTCGCAATTGTTTGATCGGAGTTTCAACAGGCCTTTTTATAAAGACATTCATAGTCATAACTAGATTTTTTTTTGACGAGGTTACCAACGGGCCTAGCTCAGTTGGTATACCCATGAACTGTTGAAACTTAAAATACAGATCCAAGTTCGAATCCAGATACGATCAGCTGACTAGATTATTAATTTTTATCTTCATTATTATAGTAATTCTGAATTACCAGGGGACGGTCAGTTCAATGATGATATCTCAAGGCCGTCGACTTAAAAAAAAAAAAAAAGATTTTGACGAGGTCGGGAGCCCACAGTTCCATAAAATACCCCTCCCCCACCCACACCTGCTCCTCCTCCACATAGATACGATTTCATTAGAGTGAGGATTACGCTGCCCATATATGTACAATAAACGTTTTTTTATTTAACTTGCATTTTGGAAAGAGTTTGAGTATAGGATTGGTATACTTGTTTTTGAAAGAAGACTGCACAGTGCATACAGATTGTTATGTTTTAGAAATGCACAGCCCTGTTTGTCTATCATAAAACTTGATAAAAGTGAATTTGAGAGTCCGTCTTGATGGCCTGCAAATGTTTGATTTCATGGTCGCATCTGCAAACGCGAACTTGGAATTTGGGACCAAGGGATACTTTTACTTTGCGCCCCTTCATTGTGGTCGTCCGAGGGGGGATACTTTTACTTTGCGCCCCTTCATTGTGGTCGTCCGAGGGGGGATACTTTTACTTTGCGTCCCTTCATTGTGGTCGTCCGAGGGTCCACAGGAGACTACGTACTATGGCCCCGAAGCGAAGGTTGATTTTTCTGCTGTTCTTTTCATGTTTGCCTTTGGGTTCTCTATAAGTGATTAGAGTGAGGATTACTCTGAGGAATCACTTTTTCTTCTCCCTCTTTTCCTCTCTGAAGCCACAATTATGGATTGTGAAGAAAAAAACAGGAAACTTTTTCTTCTCTGTGTTTTTCCCCCTCCGAAGCCGCATTTATGGATAGTGAAGAAAAAAACAGGAAAGAATTCCCATGCCACAATATGCCACACGTCTGACTTATTAAGCCTTTTTAAGCTGGGCTACCAGCCAGGCTGCCCGGGTCGCCAGCTCGTGCAACTCAAAGGACCAAGGAAAGTCCCAGCAGAAAAGAAAAAAAAAAAAAAAAAAAAAGAAACTATGTTATCATTGTTATGCGGAAAAATAAACTGAGTAACTTTTGCCTCAGGGTCACATCGAAATTCTTTACCAAAATTAAAATAAAAATAAAACTTTATAAAGTTTAAAAATTAARAACTTTTTTTTTTTTTTTTTTTTGGCCCC
>BFEA01000780.1:22575-44189 GCA_003427395.1 Chara braunii
AARMGACCCCGGGCCACTCTGGTAGCCTAGTTTTTAAGTTTTTTTTTTTTTTTTTTTTTTTTTAATTCTTCTTCTTCTTCTTCTTTTTAAACACACACAGGACCCTTCTATTCTGGGGGCCAGCAGTCCGGTTATTAATACTTATTAATAAGTTATTATTATTATTATTTTCAAACACACAGGCCTCTTCTATAGCATATACCCACAAGATTCCCTGCTCTTCTCATGACTATTACTCTTGGGTGCAATTGCTAATTAGTAATCACTGATCAGTACTAATTAGTAATCAGCAAGTAGAATAACAATGATTCATCGGTCTCGTATCGAGAATAGCATAGCGAAAACTGTCAATAGGAATCCCATGGTCTCGTATCGAGAATAGCATAGCACAAACTGTCAAAAAGTAGGAAACTAACTTTACTAAGTTTAATTAATAGGAATCTTATGTCCCCCCCCAGCCCCTCCGCTACCCCCCCCACGCACCCTTCTTTTAGGCTCTGATTAAAAGTGATTCCTCAACATTTCCTTTCTTGGCGGTCGGTTGCATTCATGGCAGCGGCGGACAAGTAACGCGGACAAAACCAGACACTGGGCACAAGACACCGGATTTCATGGCTTGATCGGGTGGACCGGTTTCTGGTCATCTCCGGATGTACCTGTCCGGAACCATATCCCGATGGCCATATATGTCTGGACTCTGGATGTATTAAAAAAAAAAAAAAAAAAAAACACAACGGCATCTGCAGTCGCCCTTCTTCGCATCCCAACTACGCCAAGCTGCTCAAAGTGTCCCTTGGTGGCATGGAATCTGCACCCCCTTTCGGCATCCTGCAGACAAGGAGGACCACCAGGCCGAACAACGAGGGCGATGGGATATCAGATCCAACGACATCTGAGTCTGTGTGTCTGCTCTCTCTCTCTCTCTCTCTCTCTCTCTCTCTCTCTCTCTCTCTCTCTCTCTCTCTCTCTCTCTCTCAATCAATCAATCAATCAAAAATCTGACAGTATTTCTCGACCCCCCATGGTGTCAAAATGAATCATAACAGGACGTCGCAAAGTTTTGAACCCCCCCCCCCCCCCCCCCCCCCCCCGATGGGGTCGAGAGAATTGAACCGTAGCCGGAATTCGCAGCGCTCCCCCACCCCCAATGGGGTTGAGACGTCGAAAACGTCCATGAGGGAACTGGAAACTCAACTTTGACAAACAAAAAAAAAAGAAAAGCATTGAAATTTTGAAAAACGATGTGAACTTATTCTAAGTTATTCAACGAAAACTTTGATCAACATTGCAAGCCCATGTCCTTTGGGACATCCATTAAAATTGGAACGATACAGAGAAGATTAGCATGGCCCCTAAAAAAAAAAAAAAAAAAACACTGCAAGCCCAAGAACAGCGCAAGCCCAAGAACTATGAAGTGCGTTCAAAAATTTAAGAACCAATCATAACTGGTAACCCCAGAAGGTAAATGAGTGAGAGGGGCGAGAAAGGAGAGAGAGGGAAGGTGGAGAAGGAGGAGAAAGAGTACGAGTAGTGGTAGTAAGACCAGGAGGAGGAGGAGGAGGAGGAGGAGGAAGGAGACCACGAGAAAGATGACGAACAAGCGGGAGAATGACGAGGAAAAGGAGGAAAAGAGGTGGAGCATGACGACGGCAAGGGAGAGAGACGGAGGGGAGAAAAAACAAAGGTGGGAAAGTTCGCCATGTGGGGGGAGGGGGCGAAAGGAGGAAGTCGATGACATATGGGAAGAGTAAGACGAGGAGCAGAAACAAGACACTGAGAAGCAAGGAGGACAAGGGGAGGAGGAAGAAGACGTGGAGGGCGACAAAGGGAAGCAGGAAGAGGAGGAATACGTGGAGGAGGAATGAGACGACGATGATGATGATGATGATGATGATGATGATAATGATGATGATGATGATGATGATGAGGAGGAGGAGGAGGAGGAGGAGGAGGAACATGATGGGAAAAATCCAAAAGAAGTTGGGGGGGGAGGTAAACCAAGTCGATAACGAGGACCATGCGGAGGAGGAGGAGGAGGAGGAGGAGGGGGAGGAGGAGGAAGTTCATGGGAAAGATTTGAAACACCACCGACAAAAAACCAAAAAGGGTGGGAAAAGAGCACTATGCAGCGCATGTAGGCAGGGAGGGAGGGGAAGTGAAGTTGACAAGTAGTAGTAGGAAGACAAAGAGGACGGGGGGAGAGGGAGGATCAAGACGATGAGGACCGGTGGAAGAGGAGGCATTGATGGGTGAAACCAGAATGGGCTTGTCTTTGGGGGGGGAGAGAGAGAGAGAGAGAGAGAGAGAGAGAGAGAGAGAGAGAGAGAGAGAGAGACAGAGACAGAGACAGAGAGACTGACCTGCTTGACGCTGCTCCTCGCTGGGCTCCTCGCGCTACCCTTGCTGTGTGTGCTGTGCGTGTGCTCCTCGCCTGCTGTGGCCTCCTCGTTGACCCACTTCTTGCTCCCCCGTCACAGGCGATGGCAGCAGTGCAAGCAGGCTTGAGAGAAACTCGAAGTTGGGAGGGGCGGCCGAACGTACAATGAGGCCTTCGAAGTTGAAGCCTGCTTGCACTCCAGCGGGCCGCCTTCACAAGAACAGAAAAGAGAAACTCCAGTCCTGCCGGATGCTAGGCAGGGCCTGAAAACAATAAAGGCAATTTTTTGTTGGCGCCCGGGGCGTGACGAAACGCCCTGAGCCACGCAAAATAAATTTGGCTGTTGGCCACAGGGTCTCCAGTCCAGACCGGGATCCAGATAGGTGGGCCAGACACCAGACTCCAGATGGTCAGGATACCTGTCTGGAGATCCGGATCGCTGCCATGGTTGGATTTGAGTAGGGTTTTCTGAAGTTTTTTTTCTCTGGAAGAAAAAGGAAAATCAAATTTGATGCATTTGGGTGAGGGCAACATTCCATTCTGTGAAAAGCCGCCAAAGGAAACAGCACTTCGTCCCTCCAACTTAACTCGTGCTCACGACTTTACAATAATAGCTCACTGTCAAAGGCTACTGCCAACTTGTTGAGAGTGAATTGCAGAACCAAAACTTCCATGTCGTGCTAGTACACTACCCTAGTTCAAGTTTTGCTTCTGCATATCGGTGAATTCATCGACTGTCCAGGCCGATCTGACGGAAAAGTCGCCGATTTTCTCCCGTCGAAGTGCAACAAGATGCCCACAGCTTCCCAGAGCCCGCCCCAGATCATTTGCCAAAGATCGCACATATGTCCCTTTGGAACACTCGACCTTGAAGTCGATATGCTGCCTGTTAGACTTACTTCTCTTGAGCTGGAAATCGTAGACTACCAATGGCCGAGGGGGTATATCTATGGTCTCTCCACGCCTTCCTTTCTCGTAGAGCCGCTCGCCTTTCACTTTAATCGCAGAAAAAATTGGCGGAACTTGCATGATGTTCCCGATGAAGTTTTTCGCCGCATCCTGAATGTCCTCATCAGATATATGCTCCCATGGCAGTTGTTGGACGACATCCGTCTCTGCGTCATACGACGACGTCGCTTCTCCCAGCCTTATTGTGCCAGTATAGGTCTTTTGCAATGCCTGATAATTGTCCACGAGTTTGGTCGCCTTGCCGACACACAAAATCAGCAAGCCAGTTGCCATGGGATCAAGTGTTCCTGCATGGCCAACCTTCTTCACTTTCACAAGGCTCCGAACCCTTGCGCAAACGGCAAAGGAAGTCCAGTCCTTTGGTTTGTCCATAAGAATCACGCACCCTCCTGGACTGTCCCATCGGCTCGGCATAATTGGCTTCTTCACCATTATCGGAAGATGACGCGGCACCGGCTCGGGTTGTTCTAGAAGCGCACTGCTGCCACCGCTGCCGTTCTTGCCATCAACTCTTGATAACGATGATCTTGATTGCTGTTGGCTAATCGCCGAGGTTGAGAAAGGCCTCGCTAAGGAAAGGGAGAAAGGGTTCTCCAACCCAAGAACCCCGTCCGATTCTGCAAGGAGATCAGTTTCCCTAGCCTTTTGCATCATCTCCTCCCTTCGTGCCAGCATTTTCTCTCTCCTTTTGCCCAGCCTTTTTTTGCCTTTCAAAATAGCATGCTCATCCAAGGCTTCCTTGGCAGCTTGCTCCATTGTCAGCTCAAGACTTAAGGGGGCCCTTGCCCTGGAGCCCCTGCGCTTTGCTTCAGCGCCTGACTCAGTAGCCTCCTTTTCCCCATGCCTTCCATCTTGTTGAGGAGGAACAGCCATCGACTGGCCACCTCCCTCCGCTTCTACACGCAAAGATCTGGCAGTCACAACAGACGATTCCCTGCTTGCAAGGACGCCCTTCAAAACCCTGCGCCATCCTCGATAACCCCCCTCGCCCCTACATGAAGGAATTGAATGGAACGCTCGGGGCCATTCCCCGATGGCTGAGCCATCCATCGCCACCCTCGCGGTGAGGACCGTTACCCTAATCATCTTCTTCTCTCCCCTTTCAAAGAGGACACTCCTGCTGCACAGCTGGTCCTGGAGTACACCCCTGACTGCCGCATCCATAGCCGGGAACCTGACTATTTGGCAGAGTTTGTGTGATCCCCCTCGTCTCTTTCCTCCTGCTCCTCCTCCTCCTCCTCCTCCAGCTGTTATTTCTGCACTGGATGGCCAAGGGCAAGGCTCGGTGCCAAGGATAGACTGACTGCTACGCGGTAACCACCACTGGAAATGCTGCAGATCGCGGAATTGAACTCTGGCGGACCTGTACCAGGCACGGTCGCAAACATCAATCCAGCTGGATCGCGAATCCAACGTAGGCATTCTCTCTCCTTGTCTGCACGCCCTTTGACCCGGTACTGAGCCGTTGCCAGTGGTTATCTTACGACAGGGTGACGGAAAGACCCTGTACATGTCCTCACAACCGCGTCCCTCGTTGCATTTTCCAGCCAGCAACAAGGCGCATGCCCGACATAAGCCCGACACATCTGCAGCTCGGCTGCGTATTGCCTGTAGCTGGGATGACCCCTGAACAATTCTATAATGTGACCATGAAGGAGCCCTAAATGCCACCGCCATTTTCATTCCCCCCCCCCCCCCCTTCTCCTTAATTGCTGTCCTGCTTCTCTGAGTTTAAGACTTGTTTTCGGAAACGCAAATTGTCAATCCGCACAGCCCAAATTCATCAAAAATCGAGGACGAGAAAAAAGATCTAAAAAAGCTGGCTCCAGTCCAACAATCCGATCAAGGTGGTTAGTTGCTTCTTCTGAGTGTCCAGCCTGTCTTGCTGCGCTCCTCGCCCTGTGTTTGATGATCGACAATGCAAACTAAAAAATTAAAATTCGAAAAAGTACCGTCAACACTGCACGTGCTCCCACGGGACATGCGACAGTCCCGAAAGCATCGTCTGATTTTGATGACGTCCCTGTTATTTCATGCATCTCCGCTGTTCAAAATGGTTCCCTTTTGTTCATTTGTCAAACCCATGCATGCACAACGTCACATCCGACCAACAACCAGGATTGGGATACCAACAACCAGGATTGGGATCTGCTGTCTGACGTCAACTGCCGCAATAGGTCGGTCAGCATCGCACTCTCACGTTCGCCACACCGACGATCTGAAATCACCCGCCCAACAATTCGCACTGGACAAAATGCAAGAAAGGAGACAAGAAAATGCAAGAAAGGAGACAGAACAATAAGGAAGACGAAGAGGAGGAGGGGATGGGGATGGAGAACAGTGAAAAAGAGGAGGAGGAGGAGGAGGAGGAGGAGGAGGTTTACACATGCATGCGTTTAAGCAAAATTGCTGAAAAAGACTGCCGCCTCTTCCCCCTCAACATTGTTCCCTGCCCATTTGCTGCTAAGAACCGCTTCCTACCAACTGTATTTAGACTAAACGATACCCCAAATACATACAGCTATAATTCCGTACGTTGTATTCGGGCGAAGAAGGTAGCTCCGTTGGTACACCTACGAACTGTTGAAATGCGGACCTGAGTTCGAATTCAATGGAATGATTTGGAATCTGATGAGTGAGAATGACTCTGACTTTACCTAACCTAGGGCTGGTCAGCTCAAAGATGACATCTCAAGGCCATCGCACTTTTCTTTAAAATAAAGAAAAAGAAAAAAGAAAGCCCATTTCCTCGCAAAGCTGTCCTACACAAACCACTGAAGAAGGGAGTACTGCAAACCGACTGCCCTCACACTCAAACACAAAGACCCAGCGCTGTGCCATCTAAAACTAGATTGGAAAAAAAACAAAAAAAAAAAAACAAAACTAGATTGAAACAGCCGATAATTGCTGTTTGAGTGAAAAACCAGTGCAATCTATAAAAAGAGAGAAAAATATAACCTAAAAATCATGATCGCTGTGCCATCGGCATCACATATGGATAGCCTTTATAAGTTTATAAACAGTAAAAAACAACAGATATGTCATATGATCCATACTGATTCCATATCCAACTATTATTATCAATCAAAAGAATAAAATAAACAAAGAAAAACATAGCGGACACATATCTGCTATGCACTCGCACAGATGCAGAGAAAAAAAAAAAGTTGGCTCTAGAGTTTAATGCCGCAGCTCCACCCCTAGCAGGGTTCCTGACAGTTGTGGTCCTTCCATAGAAACTACAGGAAAGGCCCCACCACTGGTTCAGTAGCAGGCCTGAGTCCAAGCAGCCATAGCTGCTTTGTGTTGTCCTTTGGGCATCAGAGCAAGGCCTAGTAGTCCGCCATAGCCTCGGCCCATGTGTATGAAGAGTGGGAGAGGCGCCCATGGCTATGGTGGACCTTGAGTGATACCTGCAGTAGAAAAGGGAATCGGACATGATTCTGGACCAGTCATTCAACATTGTACTATTATTTCTTGTATGAATAAGAGAAGGGGGAGATAAGGAGGAGGAGATAGTTGGGCGAAGAAGAAGAGCCTTGTCATCTTCTTTGCTGGTGTACTTCTTCTTCTTCTTCTTCTACTCCTCTCTCTCCTCTCAAGTTCATTCATTTCTTTCTGCAATTGGATGACATTGTACTTYYCAGTGGATGTGTATYTCGAAATTGGCCAGGGTCATAACATTGGTATCAGAGCGGATTCTACTTGCTGGTGAGAGTTGACTTTGCTACCCTAACCCTAACCTAAGTGGTTGAGGGCAACACTTAGGGTTAGGGTTGGATGGTTGAGGGAAGTGGGGCAGCGTGGTTAAGGGAAGCTGCCCCCACCTGGTTAGGTCATGTGGGGTCAACATAGACCCTAACCAGGTTGCTTGAGAGTGAGATTGGGGTGGCGAGACATTTCAAGGAGACTTCATGCGGCGATTTGAGAGAGGCGACAGTGAGAGGCACTCGCACCTGGAATCGGGTTCAAGGGAGACACTTGGCAACTTAAGGGCTGCCCTCAATTAGGCGAGCTTGAGGGTCAGCGGCCATTATGCATCAACGGACTGCAAGTTGCTACTTTGTTCTTCAGCATCGACGGGGGATCCAGCGTTGCACTTGGGTGTTGGAGTCAGAATCTCCTAGGAGATAGGACACTAGCGTAGGGGTACCGTTAGAAGGGTCAGGAGGACCATATGAGAAGGGGGGTGAGTTCTCTTCATCTCGAAGCTCAAGGCCACTCAGGTAAGTGTCGTGCACCTACGGGATGCCCATGTATGTGTGTATGGTATTGATTGTCCTGCTGGGGTACTCGGGGTTTCTTTTCCTACTCCTYTGTGGTCTTGATTGTGTGACTGRATGCATGTGATCTACCTACTCACCTGATGGATGGAAAATGAAGTATCTTGTTATACATGCCGAGTCTTTCTACAATGCTTTGTCTTTTCATCACTGAACGGTTGTAGTCTGTAGGTTMTGCCAGAAGTTGAAATTTCGTTWTTCAGTGCAGTTGAGACTGAACTAAGTTCAGGTGGGACTCTTCTTGGTTGGGACCTGGTTGAGACCTACGTGGGACCCTTGGGACCCAGCGGAACCAGGCCCAAACAAGGAGAGCCTCTGGACCCAAATCGGTTAGGCATTGACCTCTTGTCTTCTTGGCTGGGATATGAGTTCATTCTTCTTGGATTAGGACACCCACTGTCGAGGGGATCTTGGCTTTGACGTATCGCTTGCATTCTGATTGCACCATCCGTGGCTTGACTCGCACCCTGTACACCACTCAATTCTCCATCGTTGCATCACTCGTTGTCTGATTTGCTGTACAGACACGGAGCCGGTCAGGCTGGACTCGAGAGGACCTCGTATGCAGCCTGATCCGACTGGATCGCTTGATCAGACTTCTCTTTGAGTTTGATTGTTTCTTTTGCTGTTCTCTACTTCCAAATGAAATGCCGCTCCGACTAGGAGTTCTACCTTCTCTACTCTGAGCTGTATCTGTTTTTCTGAGTTCATTTCCGATACCCGTGGAGACGCGCAATCTGAAAGAAGAAAGAGAGAGGAGGGAGAGAGAACAGGGAGAGAGGGAAAGTGATAGTCTGAGGTGGGCAAGGACTAGGAAAAGGAGTGTTCGTCTAAGCGCAAGGGGGAGTGAACCTCTTGAGAGTCTGATTGATTCTTTTGCTGTCTGGCGACTCTCTGATCCACCTGCTCACACTGACAGTCCAAAGATGGGCCTAACTTCAACACAATGGCGGGCCTTGTTAGATGCAACCGGTAATGCTGAGAAACCACATCTGCAAGCACTCTTGGATGGTGCTATAAAACGGGAACAGGAGACAGAGAAGGAGAGGAAGGAAACCCTGCTAAGAAGGCAAGTGGCTCTCCTAGAGACTGTCCCCTCACTGACCGAAGTGCAGTGTGGGGAACAGTTGCAGTCCATACTCACAACATTGGTTCAAGTCCGGAACCTTGAGGACCATACCACTCAGATCGCTGAAGTTTTTGCGAAGCTGCAGACTCTTCAGGATGATCTGACTGAGATGACCCGCAAGTACCATGACTTGACCAAGGAGGTGGCTGACCTGCAACAAGCCCAAGTGGCCAACCCTCTCCCTCTACCCCTTGGGACCGGAGCTGCAATCGGAACTACTTCTGCCCCTCTTACTGTATCTTCTTCTACCTCTTCTTCGAGTGTGATGGCAACTTCCTCAGAACCTGCAGCAGGTGCAGATTCCACTGTTGCTATAACAAGCAATGAGGCTGGAACTTCTGCAAGTGCTGCAGCCTCAAGATCGGAACCAGCTGCTGCTGGTCGCAGCTACGCAGGTCCCTATGTGGACAGGAAGTCGATTCAAATGCCGACCAAGTACGACGGCAAGGAGGACATCGACTCCTGGACCAGCTCCATGCGAGCCTACTTCGAGATTCTGGGGACTCAAACTGAGACCCAGGCAGTGATCATGGGAATGAATGTCGAGCCAGTCGTACGGGGCTTCCTAGAAGTCCAAGCAACGCGGGCTGGGTTTCCAAAGGCTGCATTGGCCAAATGGCTAAGGGCCACCCCTGTTGCCTCCCTCGAAGAACTCCTTACCTCAGAATACCAAGATCCACAYGTTGCYRCTAAAGCAAGAATTCAASTGGATAAAKTRAAGCACAACAAGTGGAATGGYTCCATGAAAAGCCTGCAGACCTATCTAAGCAAACTGTTTGCCACCCCTGGTTTGGAGTTGTCCCCTCAATCTTGCTTGGATGTGGTCAAGGGCGCGGTCCCAACTCACTTTACTAGTCGCCTGGGCACGGGCTACATTGCATATACTKACTGGCTCGCCTTAATGAAGGACGTAGTCGGTCTGGAGGCCATGGACCTCGTGAGCACGGCAGGCAGCAAAAAGCCCATGGGCGGCAGACGGTTCAAGGGCAGCAACCGTTTTGCTGTGCATGACCTGCTGGAGGCCGAAGGAGAAGCCGATGCGGTTGACCCCACTCTTGGTAACGACCAAGAACAGGACTCCGATACTTGTTCTTCAACCCATGAGTTCAACGCCAATAACGAAGAAGAAAATTTTTCTGCCTTTAAAAACACTGCCAACACTAAGGGACCGAATCGGAGTGCCGAAAAGAGTTATGTCCAACTCCCCAAAGGAGTTAAGATCCCGCCTAAACCGGAGGATGCATCTACCAAACCGTGGGTTGACCTCCGGATCACTGAGAATGACTGGCGGGGCAGACTCAAGAAGGGGGTTTGCCTGCATTGCCAAAAGCCAAATCATAAAGTTCAAGACTGTTATAGGCTGCAGGGAAACCAGAACCGGGTGTAGAGTCAGATTCAGCAAACTCTACAGCATCAGGTTCAGATGAAAATCAGCAGCCCTCCCTTGAAGCCCAACCATCTGCTGAAGACAAGGCTGCGGTAAGTAACGTAGTGTATGACGAGCCTTGGGAGGAGTCTGAGATGATTGACTTCCACTACCACCTGGAGCATTGGGCTGAAATAAAACAGCAGCGGGCCCAAGGGACAGTGAAGTTAATCTTCTTTAAACTTCTCATCAACCACCGCTATCTCCGTGTGTTAGTTGATTGTGGTGCTACAGCTAATTTCATGTCACCACATGGGATACGCAAGGTGGGCTTGGGGATGAAGCAAGTGGCCCTGCAAAACCCTTGTCGGACCCCAAGTTGGCAACAAAGAAGTTGTCTCTTCTACACATGCAGTCAAAGGTGTGCGCACTACCTTTGACAGAGGTAAGACTGTCACCCATGCACTGAACTTCTTTGTCCTTGACAAGTGCCCCTTCGACGTTGTCCTTGGCTTGGGCTGGCTGCAGTCCCAATGCGAATGGACCAAGTGCAAGGAATCATTCTTCATGGTCAAAGATACTCAGGGGAACGAGCTTCCTGTCCTCTTGGATGAGAAGCACGAGTCCCAGTGACTTTTCCAAATGCATTGAAATTCTGCAAGAAATGGCGCAAGCACAAAGAGGAAGAACAATTGTATGTTGTCTTTGTCCGTCCTGCTCATTTGCCTTCTACTTTTGCGGCTAGTACCACCACTACCTTGAGTAATGATCCTACTTCTAGCACTTCTACTACTACCACCTCTACCTCTTTACCCTCCGATAGTCCAAATGATCCAACTTCAGATTCGGTCGTCTCTATAGGCGACTTGCGACCGGACTTTGGTGATCCCTTTGCTGATTTCCCACCCCCACCTGTCCCATCAAACATCCAAGCCCTCCTCGATCGGTTTCCAGAAGTCCTGGCCGAGCCACGTGGAGTCCCCTTGCGACCGGTTCGACACACCATCGAGTTGGTCGAGGGTGCTGTTCCTCCAAAGGGCTGCGTGTACCGTATGGGACCCGGCGAGTTGGAGGAACTCCGGCGGCAGATCGATGAGATGATTGACAAAGGGTGGATCAAACCAAGTGAATCTGAATTTGGTGCTCCTGTGTTGTTTGTGCCAAAGAAAGGAGACAAACTCCGCATGTGTATTGACTATCGCGGTCTAAACCGCATCACAAGAAAGAATGCTTACCCATTGCCTCGTATAAATGACTTGCTTGATGTTGCAGGCAGGTGCAAGGTCTTCTCCAAGATCGATCTCAAGTCTGGCTACCACCAGATTGAAGTCGATCCTGCGGACCAGCACAAGACTGCGTTCAAGACGCGCGAYGGGCTTTATGAGTTTACCGTAATGCCCTTCGGTCTTACGAACGCACCAGCCACGTTCCAAAGCCTCATGGACAAGGTCCTCCGCGAACAGATTGGCCGGTTCGTGGTAGTGTACCTGGACGATATCCTGATTTTCAGCAAGTCCATGCAGGAACACCTCAAGCATCTTGAGGAGGTACTTGCCATCCTCAAGAAGACGCAGCTCCATCTCAACTTGGAGAAATCCGAGTTTGGGAGGGATAGCGTCATCTATCTTGGGCACCGGTTGTCTGTTGCAGGCCTAGAGCCTGAGGCAACCAAGATTGAGCTCATAAGCGATTGGCCTCAGCCTGTGAACATTCGTGAATCGCGTTCTTTTCTTGGTCTCGCGTCGTACTATCGGAAGTTTGTACCCCGTTTTTCTATCATTGCTCATCAATTGTCGCGACTAACCAGCAAGAATGTGTCTTACTCCTGGGATGCCGCGTGTACGGAAGCATTTCGAACTCTCAAGGAAGCCTTGGTAAGTTACTCGGTACTCCGCATTGCAGATCCCAAACTGACCTTCGTAGTTACTACGGATGCAAGTCAGTATGGGATCGGTGCGGTGCTGCAACAAGATGATGGCGATAGCCTGCGGCCACTCGAGTACTACAGCAAACGAATGCCCAGCGTGAAGGTAGCCACTTCCACCTACATGCGCGAGCTCTACGCTTTGCGCATGGCGTTGGATCACTCGAAACATTACCTGTTGGGACGCCACTTCAAAGTGTTCTCAGATCATGAGACCTTGAAGTGGATCAAAATGCAGACTACTCTGTCCCCTACCTTGCTTCGCTGGTTTCATGAGATTGACATCTTTGATTTTGAATTGAGACACAAAAAGGGTTGTTACAATCGAGTCGCTGACGCATTGTCTCGCCACCCTGAGTACATGACTTGCCTTGTGAAATCCTACGACCTCCGGAAGAAACTGAAGGAGGAGCTCGTAGAGCAGACAGCCAAGGATCCGGAACTTAGTTCCATCCTTGAGCAGCTGCGGGCTGATCCTAGTAGTCAGCCTGATTTCCACGAGTATGGAGGACTGATTTTTCGCCAATACGGGAACCATGATCGTTTGTGTGTACCCAACCATGAGCCTCTCCGCACACACTTTCTGGACTCGGCTCATGGCCGGAGCGGGCACTTCGGCATGGCAAAAACGTACGCTAACCTGGTGAGACAGTTTGATTGGCCTGGCATGAAAGGGACTGCTGAGAAATTTATAGCTGAATGTCAAGTTAGTCAACGAATCAAACCATGTAGGCAAAAGCCCATGGGGATACTCACACCCCTACCCATTCCTGATGGCCCCGGGGAATCTGTCTCCATCGATTTCACGGACATGGGTAAGGTAAGCAAGAATGGGTTTTCACAAGTCATGGTGATTGTTGACCGATTCTCAAAGTTTCTTGATTTGATCCCTCTACCGCCTCACGCCCCAACAGATCTAGTGATTCGCGAATTCCAGCAGAAATACCTGCTGCAGTTCAGAACCCCGAAGACTCTTGTGAGTGATCGGGACCCGCGGTTCATTAGCGCTGAATGGAAGGAGTTCACATCCCACCTAGGAATCAAACTGTGCATGACATCTGGTCGACACCCCGAAGCCAACGGTTTGGCTGAGGAGATCAACCAGACTGTATTCCAACTACTTCGTGCTTTGATCATTCCTGATCAGGAAACATGGGATGAGGAGCTGTATTCTGTCAAGGGGTTGTACAACAACTCCGTTCACTCTGCCACCGCCACGACGCCCAATAGGCTGCACTACGGGTGGCAGATCCGCAATCCGCTCTCCTACTTGTTCCCTGAGCAGCCGGCTGGTTTGACACCCAGCAGGCCTGGCTTCAGTGCTAAGTATGATCGCTTGCTCAAAGTTGTTGTTGCAGCTATGACCAAGCGACAGCATGCCATGATTCATCATGCGAACAAGAAGTGTAAACCATCGGAGATTCAGGTAGGAAGTTATGTCTGGGTAAAGATGTCTGAATTCTCAGAGGAGGAGGGAGTCTCACGCAAACTCCTCCCACTCTACTACGGGCCTTGGGAAGTTTTGGATGTAATCGGGAAAGATCATTTCGGCCCTTCGTACATTGTGGACGTGCCTGCTCACCTGCGCACATATCCCGTGTTTCATGCATCTAAACTGAATCTCCATCGTGAAGCTGAGACATTCGATTATCGCGAAGATATGATCCCTCACGCAATCAAGGGGGGGCATGAGATAAATAGAATCAAACAGCATGTAGGTAAAGGGGGAAACAGACAGTACCAGGTTCATTTCATGTATCACCCGTTAGATGATCTCTACTGGATCTCCAAACAGGAACTGCTACGCAGCGCACCGCGCGTTGTCAAAGCTTACGAGCGACAGATCGCCGCCAACGCCACACCAAAGATCTCAGTAAGGCTCTCTGCAACAGAGTATTCCAGGAATCTCTTTGCCTTGCTCGCCTACGATGCGTTTGTCGAGGACTCAGAATGAGTTACTCGCTTGAAGGGACCTCGCTCTTGAGGGGGGGGTAGTGTGATAACCCGTCCAAACACGGACTGAAACACAGCTGATTTCTGAGTTTTGCTCATAGACTGAATGCCCTACTGAGTTCCCCGCCTGCTAAGTCTGTGTGTGTGTGTGCTTGCTGGACTGCATGTMTGTYTGAGTGCTGGTTGGCTTGCGTGTGTGACCATGCCTGTCTGAGTGCTGGTTGGTATGAGTGTGTGTGTGTGTGGCCCGCCAGGGCACTTGTTCGTTCGTTGGGCCCTCAGGGCCGGTACTTACCTGTGGTCGTGGCTTCGAAGGGTTGCAGCAGGGAAAAAGCGCTCAAGTAGCGGGTAGGCCGGTACCGCACCCGGCAGGGGGGTAAATATGCAGGTACCGGAGGCCGAGCAAAAGAAGACAAAAGTGGCATTTTTAGAGGCCGGTAGTGTAGGCTAAGTCTAGCGGGTACCAGTCTGAGTCTAGGGCCTGTAGGGGCAATATCWGAGTCTGCAATGATGTTCCCTCCAAAAGGAGGAAGAGGTACCGGTTGCTTGGGAAGGCCAGCGGCCTGGAAGTCACCGCCCAAGAGGCAAAGCAGGCCRCTATATCTTCCGGCCGGGCRGAAGACYCGGCCTCTTTTTCGGTGTGCAAGTTTGGCGACACACTGGTGGAGCGCTGGAGGGAGCAGCGCTGGGTTGGAGCTGCGCTGCTGGGGAGGAAGAAGGAGGACAAGAGGGAGGAAGATGGAGGAAGGAAGGAGGAAGGGGGAGGAGCGCCAGGGGTACTTACCTGGCTATGGTGGCAGCCATCTTCATCACCTTGGTGGGTGCTGCAGCAAGGAGTCCCCAGCCGGGGAAAGCTACACCAAGAAGCTTCAGGGCAGGGTTGGACATGGCGGCCTGAGTCCAAGCAGCCATAGCTGCTTTGTGTTGTCCTTTGGGCATCAGAGCAAGGCCTAGTAGTCCGCCATAGCCTCGGCCCATGTGTATGAAGAGTGGGAGAGGCGCCCATGGCTATGGTGGACCTTGAGTGATACCTGCAGTAGGAAAGGGAATCGGACATGATTCTGGACCAGTCATTCAACATTGTACTATTATTTCTGGTATGAATAAGAGAAGGGGGAGATAAGGAGGAGGAGATAGCTGGGCGAAGAAGAAGAGCCTTGTCATCTTCTTTGCTGGTGTACTTCTTCTTCTTCTTCTTCTTCTACTCCTCTCTCTCTTCTCAAGTTCATTCATTTCTTTCTGCAATTGGATGGCATTGTACTTCTCAGTGGATGTGTATTTCGAAATTGGCCAGGGTCATAACAACCAACCTACGACCGGACAAGGCTAGGCACTGACCTAGCTGAGTTGGTTCAGCAATGAACTGTTGAGATGCAGAGTCAAGTTGGAATCCTGATGGAACCAGATAAATGAAATCAAGGACTGTTGCAAATAGGCCCAGGACAATGCCTGAAGTCTTCGGCTTTTGCCGACAATACGGCAGCAGTTGTCGCCCCGACGGTGCGCCAGCTGGGATACCTGAAGGCCGACTTGAGATACTCGGGCGACAGGGTCAACTGGGGAAAGTCGCGCGCTTTGCTGACGTAAGGCATGGGACAACCCTGGCAGCGGGCTGCGGTCGCCAAGCTAGCAAGGTGGAGCTCTTTCATCAGCTTGGGGGTCTTCGGAAAGGCGCTCGTGATCAACAACTCAGTGCTGGCCACCCTGTGGTACGTGGGCGCCATCCATATGCCTGGGAAGCAGACACTTGCACAGTTGAGAGGACAGCCATCCATGCATATCTATGGAGGGCAAGGGCGGACCCGGAGCTGGGCGACGAGGGCCGTATAAGCAGGGTGGCCTGGACAAAATTGGTGCAGCCCAGGCAGGTGGGAGGCCTAGGGATCCTAGACCCTAGGCTGCAGATAGTCGCACTCCAGTTGAGGAACGTGGTTTGGCTGCTCCTCAGGACGGCAGGGGAACCATGGAGGGTTATAGCGGAGCGGCATGTGGCCTATGCGCTGAGGGTGCCACCCGAGTTGATGGAGCTCTGCCTTGTTAGTACAGGGCTGATACGACATATTCGATGGGGAGCGGTATGGTCCACCCCATTAGCACTATGGCGGGAAAAAAATGGAACTGCAGAGTAAGCTTCCTGAAACTGCAGATGTGGTATTCAATCAGCTCCTCTTCGACAACAGATTTATATGCGACATGCAAGGGGACCCCTTTCCTTGGCAGGGCCCGGGCGCCAATAGGCGAAGCGGGGAGTATATAAGGTTGGCCACCTCTGGGATGCCCAGTGGGGGAACTGGAGATCCGATGAAGAAACGACCAGTAGGCTCCTGGGACAGCCCAAACGGCTTCAGCGGCTGCGAGCTAAACCAACTCGGCTGTCAAATTTAAAATAAAAAATCAAATTAAAAACACCCCCAATTTTTTTAATATTTTTTTTTTCATGCTTTTGACAGCTAAAATGGAGTTGTCCGGGCCCGGACGTCCGGGACCCCCCTGACTGTCCGGCAAAAACTCACAGGTCGCGCACAGTTTTTAGTCTACGACATCCGAGTTTTTGATAAGCAGATTCATGTGTTTGCAGAGACTGTGCATTGTGCAGCTTTTGCCTGGGTTTGGACAGAGATTTCAATGAGAACATTGGGGTTGCATATAATGATGAACCTACGTCAATTTTTTTCGGCAGCCAAGTGCTTTTGCTCTACTCCTACACCTGTTCATGCTTTGATCTGGGCCTCAGAGGACTTGCCTGTAAATGCTCAGCTTGGAGGGGTAGATTGGTAAGTTGCCTACAGCAGACAGGTACGCAGATTCTTGTGGGGACAAAGTTCCGACAAACTCGAAATTTCCGAAATTTTATGTGGCCGCTGATGCTTACCAGAGGACCATGACTGGACTAAACCTCCATCCGGAGGGGGGGGGTCTGCAGTTTAGAAGCCGAGAACGGTATGACTGAAACTTGGTCTAGCATCAAAAGTAGAACGGACAAGGGACATATAGGTAACAATCAGTGCAGGGACCCCGTACTACCAGTAGGGATTTCCCAGCAATTTGGGAACAGGGAGATCACAATACCGAATATAGACTGGTGTGGGGTTAGGTATGTCCAGTTCCGAGGGAGATGACATGACCAAATGCAGACAGAGTGGTGCAAGGTTAAGTACGTCCGTCCGGTTCCAACGACGATTACGATACCGAATGTAGACTGGAGTGAGGTTAGGTATGTCCGGTTCCAAGGGAGACTACGGTCTGCGGTGAGGTGCCCACCCTTTCTAGAGGGCTGGTAGGACCTCGACACACCGGTAAAGGAATAACTTAGCCATTGGAACCTATCGGTACAACCACTCAGTATATCACTTGGTGTGTTGTGTGTTGGTTCAGTTACTCACTTCCTATGCAGTCAGTGCATTGCTCCACCCAGAGGATTAGCAGAGGAGCAGTTGGGGAGTTAAGAGGGAGCTTCGAGACGAACGAGATGACCTCCATCATGGGCTCCATGGCTATAGAAGTGGAGTGCGAGGTTGGAGAAGAAGAGAAGAAGAGAAGTGGAGGAGTTGGGGAGTTGTTAGCGAGCTTCGAGATGGGGGCGATGACCTCCGTTATTGACTCGATGGCTATGGATGTTGAGTATAAGGCCGAAGGAGATGAGTAGCGGAGCAGTTGGGGAATCATAAGGAAGCTTGGAGATGAGGGAGATGACCTTCATCATTGGTTTGATGGCTACGGCATCCAGTACGAGGTGGAAGAAGAAAAAAAATAGTGGAGCGGTTGGGAGTCAATAGGGGCCTTCGAGATGAGGTAGATGACCTCCAATGCTCTCCATCATTGGCTGCATGGCTATGGACGTGAAGCAGAAGCAAGGGCGTTATTGGAATTGGTTATGAAACAAACTCAATTATTGTCGTAGAAGAACTCCGCTCAGCCTTGTAAAAAACGTAGCAAGTGGCTACCAAACGCAAAGCCAAATTTACTATTTAGCAAATAACATCAACAGGCAAAATGAGGTTGAAGAAGAAGAGTATAGGGTTTTGAACCCCCATTGGGCATGCAGGGGCGGAGGACCTCGGTTGACCAAGAGGAGGAAGAAGAAAGAGGGGAACCACAGTAACGACTTATCTTCAGCTATGGCAGATTACCATCATCTCCTTGCATGGCGCCACATAAAAAAGACCCCTCAAGTGTTCTTTTGAGTGGAGGCTTCACCCAAGAGTGTGGCCATACTGCTCCAGAGAAGCGAGGGAGAAGTTCTTTTGTGCGGTCTTATGTACAGCCCGCACAAGTGATGGGCATGACACGTTGGACAAAATAGTACCAAGAAGCGATTTAAGGGTAGAAGAGCTGAAGGGACAGCCATCGCCCACCGGTTCTTGGTTCAATCATGTATCTTTCGTTGTCAATGAGCAGTAAGAGCGACAGGAGGAGATATAGGGTGATGGTATGCTGGCGAGATGAGAGACAGTTGACATTGAGAGTGTTTTCCTCTTGTTGTATGTCCTCCCTCTGATCGTTTTCTAAGTATTTGTGCTTACCCAACTGAGCAGCCTTAACTAGTGCCAAAAAGTGTGCCAAACAGTCGGTGGTTCCACGTCTGGAGTGCCTACTGCACTCTTAGGGGGGCCGCTCGGTTCGGGGTGCCTGTGTTGTCTGTGGGTGATGACAGATGCTCGTCGGAGTGTCTCCCTGGCTCAGTGGGTGGTGGGAACCAACAGTCTGCCAGGTTCAATCATGATGTGAGTAGGTCATGTGCTGCTTTGCTCCGTGTTGGATGTGTGGACGGCCTCGTCTGCACTCCACCGCTGCCATGCAGCCTGTCCTGCTTGCTTCGCATGTGGGTCTCTGATGTGTTTGCTGTGTGGTGTGGCCGTGTTGTTGGTGTTGCCTTGCGCTTCACTGCCTTGCCACCCTTCAGCTGGGCGTGCCTTCCGTGTCCTTTGCTTGCATACCTTGTAGTTTGGTTGCCTTGTTAATGTTGCCTTTTGCTTCACCGCATGGTTGCTACGCTGCTCATCCGCTCGTCCTGTCGTCCCTTGCAGTGTTGTTGCCTTGGTGGTGTTGCCTTGTGCATCACTGCCTGGTTGCCACGCCGCATGTCCTGTGTGCCGTGTCGTTCCTTGCAGTCGTTTTTGGCGTTGTGCAGCCGTGTTCCCTCTACTGGTTGCCTGGTGCTCTGCAGGGTTGCTGCTCGCTGCTATGTTCCACTTGGGGACAGTCTGCCTTCACCATGAGTCAAAGGGTTCATGACCCAAACCATCCAATACGGAGATTCAGCCTCTTGATGAGTCAGCACAACTCCGTTGAAACAATCCTTCATCACCAGCTTTATTTTTTTTGGTCTTTGCATTTTTTGGGCTTGTACTTTTTTCTGGTTTCCTGTGTGGTGTCTTTCCCCTGGCTTGTGTGTTTGCGTGTTTCATGCCTTGTTGCTTCTTGGCTTGTTGGTGTCTTTTTGTTTCTCTTGTGGTTTCTCTGCCTTGTTTACCCCATTGTTCCCTA
Source organism: Chara braunii (assembly GCA_003427395.1). Lineage (NCBI taxonomy): Eukaryota > Viridiplantae > Streptophyta > Charophyceae > Charales > Characeae > Chara > Chara braunii. The sequence continues at coordinate 42,064 of BFEA01000780.1, forward strand.
GTGCTGGTTGTCTGCCCATACGCCTCCCCCGTAGCCTCCAGCCTTTGTTCCTTGCTGTTGCTTTAGTTTGTCTGTCCTCTTGCTTTACCCTTTAACTTGATGTGTTTTATTTGTCTGAAGACCGTTCGTACGTTGGCATGCCTGTTTGGGGCTTGGGCTAATGTTTGGTTCCAGATGGCATTTCGATGAGCTGTTTTGAAGAGGGCCGTCTGGTGTGAATCATTTTTTGCTGGGGTCATATAACTTTACCACACACACATCACCAGATTCATCACACACACACACATGCACTAGATTGGGTATTATGGCTGTGACATACTAGTTTCTCAGACTTACTGTCATTCTTGTCAGGGGGTTGGATGGTCAGTCTGCTTGAATTGCAGGGTTGGGGTGAGTAAAAGTGGACCACTTTTCTCAGGGGTATCACTAACTCTGGGCGACGTGATGAGTCCTTATCCATCAGTCCGTCAGATGAACCCTGGGCAGACTGTCGGAGTTCGACCGCCTGATGAGTTGGTGAACTCCAACGGAACAGTCTGGCTGGAGCGTGTATAGGGAACATGACCACACAACATACACACATACATGCACACACACACACACCTGCTCAAATGCTAGTTGATTTTACCTATCCCTACCATCTTCGGAGTCCGTTTCTCACCAGGAAATGGCAGGAATGGATAAATTGAGAAGCTAGAAGAGGCTGAAGATAAGGATGAGGATAAGAGGGGACCAGCACGGCTGATGCATCAACACAGTCAAAATCAACCACATCTGCGCACATAGGGTTGGCAAAAGAGAGAGAGAGAGAGAGAGAGAGAGAGAGAGAGAGAGAGAGAGAGAGAGAGAGCACAGGAGCACGTCCGGGGTGAAATTCTAGTAGCAGCATGATATGACCCAAAAGATTTGATTGTAATCTGTCAAAGATCACGAGCTGACAGCAATCGAGTTTGTTTGGTGGGTCGATTTAGACGCGGGACGGCTTCATCTGGATGGTGCTGTTCTTCTTCGTATTCGGGGTTGTCATCAATCGCCACGGGAGTGCAGTGGTTGACTTGGTGGTTCGTACCTCCACGTTACTCGGCTTCCCATACGCCGGATTGCGATAGGAGAGTGCTGCAGACATCAAGCTACTGACAGGTGGATCTGCAGGACAATCTTTCAAGGGTGCGGCGTTTTAGACGACCAAATGGTAGTGTTTTCTAGGTTTTGTATTAGATTTAGACTCGCATTTGGTTTATTTCTGCCGGTAGTGGTGTCTGCTTTCTATTTGAAAGAAAGTGGGCGGGGCTATTGAATAGTCTGATGTTTTTTGTTTGAGTTTGACTGTGGCCGCTCTGTACTTCTTCCTTCCTTTTAGGACTTTTAAATAGTGGTTTGCCCTCATTTAAGGTTTCCTTCTTTACAAACCTGTGCCCATGTTACGATCGTTTTGGCACTTTTTAGGTGTTGTCCTTAGTTAGGGTATTCGTTGGAAATTTTCAGGAATTGTTTTTATTCGTCGTTTTAAGTTCGTTTTGAGGACTTCCGTCTTCGGGATTGTAGAAGGGGGGAGCTCGACCTGAGGTTCGAGATTTTGAGGCTCTTCACCCCTTTTAGTCGAAGCCAAAGCCAGGGAATGGCCTCGGGCACTGGGCGCTCAACAAAGTAACCTGCTGTTTCATCAATATCGGACGCCGACCAATGGCAGGCGGTTGAGGGTTCAAAAAACTTCAAATCCCTTTTTCTGCTCCGAAAAAAATGACTGGTTGTACTGTTGACAACCAATTGGCGGACATCTGAACAAAGCCTTATGGATTCTTTTTAGTTTTTCTAATACTTATCGGTTCATGTCTACCACTGGTATTTCACCCCGGGATGGACAAACACGACAGCAAATAAGAATGGATAAGCGCAGAATAGAAAAACGATCGAGACGGATAACGATGGATGGATAGGGATATGGATAGAGATAGGGATAAGATAAATAGCAGCGGGTATGACAAGGTTGATACCCAGACTAGAAAACTATGCTAAACCCTTACATTTCTATTAGAAAAGAAAGAAAAGAAAAGAAAAGAAAAGAAAAGAAAAGAAAGAAGAAAAAGAAAAAGAAAAGAAAAGGAGAAGAGAAGAGAAGAGAAGAA
>BFEA01000780.1:62224-76314 GCA_003427395.1 Chara braunii
TCAAGAATGAGTCTGTCCTTGACGACGGAGAGGACATACATTGTAAGGATGACATGGATGAACACATGGAAGACCTAGCTGAGCATTCTCAGTGCAACAATTGCCACAATGGGTGGCATTGAGAGTGCCCGCCATACACCCCCGACAAATGGCATGCCGCAAAATGGACATATAGTGTCCGGATGCGGAGGGTGCCTGCAGTCAGGAACGGTGGGACAGTCCTCTGCACACATGGATGCAGAAACCATGTAATTGTAGTGATTGTGACAGAGACGATGGCGGCTACAGCCGAGTGTAACAGTGTTTGTGGTTGTGCAAAGGAGCAGGTCGCAGAGTGTTGGGGAATTGTCTTGCTGCAGCACGGGGCCAAAGGAATGATCTTCGACATAAAAGAGATTGTGGACGGTTTGTTGTGGCAAGAAAACAACATCATTTTGTAAGAAATCAGTGACATCAATCATGGCATGGACCATGGTGCCGTTGTCCCACAGCTCCCAGTGGTCAGAGGCATGTACAATGGCCATGTAATGGCCAGGGCCGTGCACAATGCAGGCAGAGATGTGGGGTGGAGGATTAAACCACTCACCTGCTCGAGCATTGCGTAGTTCAAGTTGACGGTCCCTCATTGCTACTTGTAGGACAGCAATGGTACAGACTCCTTCGCTGGTATAATTACAATCCTCTGGCTGTCGTTGGGGAAGATCAGCATCAAGCTGAAGGGAGATTGCAAGGAAGTCTGATGGTGTATAAAACGGGCGATGGAGAATGTGAAGACAGATATTAGTCGCTGTCAAACCACAGAGATTGGTGAGGTTCTCAGGCCGGTTTGTTGGATGCTGGCCAACAATTTGCAGATCACCCAGATGGTGTTGCAAGCCCAAACTGTGTTGGGTTGTTTGCTGGTCAGTCATTTGCAGATCACCCATGTGGTCTGCATGTGGCGGAGCACAAAATTGTGTTTCATCCGAACAATGCTGGTCAGCCATTTGCAGATCCCCCATGTGGTCTATGCCTTGTGGGGTCAACTGCGATCCGGGCAGATCATGTTCCAATCCCTCAACGTTTAGGGCTGCATCCTGATACTAGGCTACCAGAGTGGCCCGGGGTCACTTGCCCGGCCGGGCTAAAAAAATAAAAATATTAAAATTTAAGATAAAAATAGTAAAATAGTAAAAATATGAGTTTTTAAATTTTAAAATGATTTTTTATTCTAAATTTGGTGAAGAATTTCGATGCGACTCTGAGGCAAAAGTTGCTCAGTTTAGTTTTCTGCATAGCATAGTTTTTTTTTTGAATTTTTTGGAATACTTTTTAATTTTTTTTTTTTTGCTAGGACCTTCCCTGGTCCTTGCACGGGCTGGCCACCTGGGACCCGGGCGGCCCGGCTGGTAGCCTAGCCAAAAGTTGTTCAGTTTTTTTTTCCGGGACCTGGCGGCCCACCCGGGACCCGGGCGGCCCGGCTGGTAGCCTAGGCATATATATATTAACATCATTTTTATTTCGGTAAAGAATTTCGATGTAACCCTGAGGCAAAAGTTGTTCAGTTTTATTTTTCTGCATAACTTTTTTTTTCAGGTGTCTTTTTTTTTTTTTTTTGGGTTGTGCTGGGACCTTCTTTGGTCCTTCCACGACCAGGTCGCCTGGGGGCAAACAAGGTGACCTGGGAGGCCCGGCCGGTAGCCTAGTTGAAAAACTGTCAGAAGTGCACAGAAGGGTGCTGGATGCTGGTGGTTTAAGTGGGTCCTTGGAGTTTTTGCTTCTGGGTGTGGGGCTCACAGCCCAGGGCACTGCGTACAGGGGAGGTTAAGTGGGCCCATGGAGTTTTTGTTTCTCAGCCGATGGCCCACGGTCCTGGGTACCAGGAGGTTCCGCGTGGGCCCGAGGCCCAGGAACAAAACCTCCCCTCCACGGAGCCCTGAGGCCCAGGAGGTTCCACGTGGGCCCAAGGCCCTGGTCCCTAATCATTTTCCAGCAGACAACCACCCTTGGGTTCAGGCACCATTCGAGACTTGGGAATTAACGACTCTGACAAAGTATCACACCCCCCTTTATCTCTTCTGGCCCACTGATCTGTAACAGACCCCTAGAGATCAGTGGTCATAAATTTGACGGTTCTAGGACGATGCCCTGCCTGCCCCTTGCCGGTCAAGACTCAGGAATTGGTGACGTGGGCTAAGCATCAAGCAAACCCTTTTCTCTTCTGGCCCACCAATCTGTCACAGACTCCTGGAAACCGGTCGTCGTACATATGACAGATCTGTGAGGATGCCTCCGTTTCTACCATGCCTCTTGTCTCCTTCGCTTCTCTCTGATCCCTCGTCTGTAGTCGTTTTCTAGCAGACGACCCCCCAGTCGGTTCAGGCACCTGCCCAAGGCTTTGGAATTGGTGACGTGGGCAAAGTATCACCCACCCCCCTTTCTCTTATGGCCCACCAATCTGTAACGGACTCCTGGAGATCAGTCGTAACGCATATGACAGATCTGAGAGATGCCCCGCCTCTTGCCTCCCTTCCTTTTGCCTCACACTGTGTACTCTTTTGCCGACATGTGGTGTCTGCATCTGCATTATTTGTCTTTTTTATTGTTGACCTTCGCTACTTTATTGTTGACCTTCGCTACTTCTCTTCTCTCGCCATTATTGGCTACTCCACTCTCCCCGTCAGTAAAAGGCCTTTCGAGACTAGCCCTGCGTGGGTTAAGTTGTTTCTCCTCATTCATTGCAAGGGATAGATAACCTGGGGCATGGCTCAACTGGCAGGGGGATAGGGTCAAGTAGAGCTATGAGATGTCATGTTGGACAGCATAAGCTGCACCTTGCTGGGTAAAGGCCCAGTCCAATCGGTTTCATTTCCGAGTTGTTTTGTGGAGGGATTCCCGGCCTCCTCTTCCATTTGTTCTGCTAATGACAAGTACTTTTTTCTAATTAAAAAAAAAAGGACCATTTCTCGATTTATGCGTGTCGTCCTTGTGCAGGGACCATGCTAATCTTCTATGTATCGTTCCAATTTTAACCAATGTCCCCAAGGACAATGACAATTTCTTTTCTTTGTAAAGGAAAAAAAAAAAGCTGCACCTCCAAGCAAAAATGAAGGTTGCTTCTCCAGTCAGCCATTGGATCGGGTGCACCCGACCGGGTGAGCGCTGACCGATCATTTTTTTCAGATTCCCGAAGCGAAACGGCCATCATGATGCAAAGCTCCGATCAGACTGCAAAGCACAACTAACCAATGAATTTCCGCCCTACATTTTTGGAGAATGGAAAGCCCATCATCCATGGAATCGAGTTTGGTTTTCAGGATTCTCCCCAAAACGAGGTGAGAAACACAATCCGCATTTTCGTTGGAACGTCTCAGTGCAGCAGCAGCAGCAGCGTCAATGGGTTTTGTTTTCTTTTCCTTAATAGGTTAATAGCTTCCTGCTTTTTCACATTTCAATTTTCATGAGGAAAGAGGGATATGTCATACCCATCTCTTTTTTTTCTTTCTTTTTTTGTTTTTGTGTCTTTTCATCCTTCTCTTTTCTGTCGGACTGCCTCCCACTAGATTCCTTGTAGCAGCTTTGCCCACAACAACGAACACGCGGGAAAAGAACATACAATAAAACAGAGCATAATCTCTCTCCCCCCCAACCTCTCCCTCTGCTGCCCCTTCCCACTTTTCAACCTCAGCCATCAGCTAAATTGCCAAATGCAAGGAATATGAGGGAGAACGATACAGAAAGCCAAGTTGCGACATCACACAGATGTCCAAGTAGTCGTGTACAAGCAGAGAGCACAAATGCACCGAGATTTCATCTAAATAAGAGCAATACAATGAACTCATGAGTTAATGTTCAAGCCCTCAGGCCACACCAACACAGCATCCAATGTCGCTCCTCTCTGTCTGGCGCCCAGCGCCCAGCCTACACTACTTGCCTATCCTACTAATGTACATGACGTCAACACCATGGCCGACCTCCCTCATGCACCAGCTACATATCTCGTCTCCCCTCATCAGACCCTGACCACCCACACTCGCCTCCTTCCTGAAGACCACCGATCTCCCCCTTACCCCCTAGCGCCCTGTGTCCTGGCTATGGCTGCCTGCGCTACGCTGCCCAGCAGCGCCCCTCTCACCTTAGCCGACCTCCCTCATGCACCAGCTACGTATCTCGTCTCCCCTCGTCAGATCCTGACCACCCACACTCGCCTCCTCCCTGAAGACCACCGATCGCCCCCTTACCCCCTAGCGCCCTGTGTCCCGGCTATGGCTGCCTGCGCTACGCTGCCCAGCAGCGCCCCTCTTACCTCTCAAACGCCTGCACGCGCCCTGGCCGCTAACGCAGCACACAGCCTCTCGCGCAGCAACGCAGCACCGTGACAGCAATGCCTGCGTGGGCCCGAATTCCTCACCCTGGCTGCCTCCTTCCCTATATGGAAGTGGCAGCCCCTGTTTGGCTGCGTGTGGTCTGGCTGGGAAGCTTCCAGTAGCTTCCGGTCAGGCCCCAGTGCCTGCGCCCAGGCCCAGCTGTGCAGTTGACGGCCTGGGCCCTTTACAGTTGGGCACGGCCAGTATTTCCAGACTTGGGCTGTTCGCTGCATTTGCACAGGACCCGGGGTATGTACGTCGACAATGCTGCTCTTTCGTAGGCCCGTAGCCAATTCCTGATGTATCTGCCTTGCATTGTGTGTGTGTGCCCAGGCTCAACTTCCAAGGCCTGGGCCCAACTGTACATTGCAGCACAGGGAGGCTCACATTTCGTCTCAACCAACTGGCGAGCTGCAACTTCCTGACTACCCGTTTATGGAAAATGTCAAATTTTGGCCTCTGGTGAATATTCAGGCCCGCATTCACTTAGGGCGGGCAAAGGGCTTGCTGAGGGCCTCAGCCCAGAACATGTGAATGTCTGATAAGGGCCCTGCGAGGGCTCATTTCCTCGCATTCCATCCCCGTTAGCTTCGAAAGTCCACTGAGATGCTTCATGCTGGTGCTTTCCCCTTCAATCTTCGTTCGTACTCGGCCACGATCTGAGGAGCTGTCTTGACAAGTTCCTCTCTTGTGATCTTCCTTAGGATCCGTGTGATGCGTGAACCGTCCCCTGTACTCTCTCATAGGTTTAGGCGGTCTTCCTCGGCCAGCTGGCTTGTGAACAGGCATGTCTCTGTGTTCTCTCTCTCTCTCTCTCTCTCTCTCTCTCTCTCTCTCTCTCTCTCTCTCTCTCTCTCTCTCTCTGTGTGTGTGTCTCTGTGTCTCTGTCTCTGACATTTCGTTACGTGGCAACAAGACTCCATTTTTCTTTCCAAATCTGGACATTTCCGAACATCCCAACAGGTGCGTCCTGACCTGTCCGGATGATTCAGGCAGGTCTAGATCTCTGGCCGGTCCCCAGACGCTGTTCACTGTCTGTCCGCTGCTATCACAGTTTCATTCGTGGTGTTCGTGGTGCGAGCTGCTCGGACTTGGAGTCAGTACAAAATTGTAGAATGGCAAAAAACATTCTGGCAGCCAAAGTTCGCATTATTTTGCTTTCCAAATCTGGACATTTCCGAACATCCCAACAGGTGCGTCCTGACCTGTCCGGATGATTCAGGCAGGTTTGGATCTCTGGCCGGTCCCCAGACGCTGTTCACTGTCTGTCCGCTGCTATCACAGTTGCATTCGTGGTGTTCGTGGTGCGAGCTGCTCGGACTTGGAGTCAGTACGAAATTGTAGAATGGCAAAAAACATTCTGGCAGCCAAAGTTCGCATTCTTTTGCTTGCCGCTGCTACCAGCACCGACCCAAAGGTTCACATTTTTTTGCTCACTGCTGCTCTACCAGGGGTCCCATTTTTGAAACGCAGGGGGGAGTGGTGGTTGACAAGGGAAATGCAAATCCATCCAAGAACCCCAAAATGGCAAAACCAACCTGCCAAGAGGGGCTAAAATCCCCCCCTGGCCTATCTAACAAAACCGTCTACCACCTGGAATGACCTCAGAACTTTCTTTTTTTTTTTTTTTTTTTGACAAATCTGGAAGTCTTGGGTGGAGTCTGCCTGCACTACAAGAACCCAAGTCAGTTTGTGAAAGAGTGTGTTAAATTTAAATTTAAGGTGGGAAATCCGGGCTGTAGGGAGTCCACAACTCTCTGCACATGGGGACCCAGCTGAGCACACCCCCGATCCACACGCTCGGACCGCGGCTGACGCCAAGGCTGACCCTCCCTGCTTTGCCTATGTTCAACCTGGGGTAGACTGGATTGACATCGGCTTCAATGTGGCAAGTCTCCAAGTGGAGAAGATGAACAAAACAACGGGGCTGATCCTCGTTTGGCTTTATGCTAACGGAGCGTACAGTGCATTAGTGGCCCTTTTTTTTTCTTTTTTTGGGGGGGGAATTAGTGGTCCATTTTGTTCCACATCCACATCGATTGTTTTTCGTTTTGCTGTCAATCATTTTCCCACCTGTCCTTCTATGCTACCCTCAATTAACACGTTAAAGCCACCACTACCCCCATCGTCCTAAAATCGGGGGGACCGGTAGCACAGGTTGAAGAGGGCTACAGGTAGCACAGTGGGGAGAACCAGGGGAGTGGCAAAAAAAAAAAGGAAAATGCGCTGCCATTAATTGCACGGTTTTTTTTTTTTTTTTTTTTTTTTTGTTTGTTTGTTTGTTTGTCCTGGAAAGATCACGACCAAATCTATTATGGACCCTCCAATTTTCAGATTTCTTGACACATTCTTTTGATAGTGAAAAATCGCTGAAGTTGAGGCATTTTCCCCGTTCGCCCACACGTGGTAGAGCGGCAAAACTGGAAAATGAGATGAATCGGCGCTGATGTGGAGGTATTTTTCCCATTGGCCCACACGTACGTGGTAGAGCGGCAAAAATGGAAAATGAGATGAATCGGCGCTGATGTGGAGGTATTTTTCCTGCTGGCCCACATGTGGTAGAGCAGCAAAAATGGAAAATGAGATGAATCGGCACTGAAGTTGAGGTCTTTTTCCCGTTGGCCCACACGTGGTAGAGTGGCAAAAATGGAAAATGACATGAATCGGTGCGGCATTTATTTCACAGTCTATTTTTTTAATTTTTTTTTAAATATTTTTCCTGGCAAGACGACCAAATCCACAGACCCTCCAATTTTCCGAGTTTTTGAGGCATTTTTCTGAGCGCAAAAAATTGTGGAAGTTGGGGTACTTTTTCCCTTCGCCCTCACGTGGTAGAGTAGCAAAAATGGACAATGTGAGGAATCTGCACGGCATTTATTTTACGGTCCAAATTTACTTATTAAAATTATTTATTTATTTTCTGATATTTTTCCTGGAAAGATCACAATCTAATCTACAGGATCTCAATTTTTCAATTATTTTCATGAATTCCTCTGAGGGCGAAAAATCGCCAAAGTTGGCGCTTCAAAATTGAGGAACCGGACCCACCTGCACCTGCTCGTCGCCGCCCCCCCCCTAAGACCCGGTCCTTGAGGCCGAATTTAGGATGGTGGGGGTAGTGGTGGCTTAAGGAAATGGGTTTCGAAAGAGAGGATTTGGTGGGGGGGCGGATAAGGACGGGGGATGGTGAAGTCACCAGACAGGAGGCAGAACGGCGATAAGTGCACTGCATACTCACCGTTACGGCGATATATCATCCAAAAGGCCCACGTGTGGGCAAGCCCTAAGAAGAGCCAGCAAGCCTTCAGAGTCCACCACCAGACAGAACAATAACTTCACTAGCTGACATCCACGCAGGCGGCAAAAAAGGAAAAATGGAAGGTTCGCAGAAATGCTATCCTTCCTCACACATTAATTTTTCAGGTTTGGGACTTGCTCATGTCTGTTTTCTGTGAATCGGTGTCCGCATTCTGTGTTGCCACATGGAAGTACAGTTTCACCAAGACAGCTGCATTAGCAGTCAGTTACCAAAGCCAAATCCTCACACATCTTCTCTAACTTGATTTCATCGCAGATATGTAGATTTCAGTGCCACAGCTCAGGAGATACTAACAGCACAGATTAGGAGATACTAACAGTGGACTCGGTTCCTGTTCATGCTAGAGGAATCTGGGCCATAGTGGAAAGAGGATCCTTCCTAGATTATCTAATATCCATGTCTTTTTTTTCTTTTTTTTTTTAACTACTAGAAAAATCTAGAAAAATCTAATTCGCCTAAGGATGGAAATTTAGAAATTGAGATACCGGGGCCATTACCCGGCTTTGGCTCGAAGAATTGGATCTACTTCAGAGATGTCCATGACAACTTTCATGATTAAGGCTCATGAAGCAGAATTCAGAAACGACTCAGAAAACCCCCCATCAATCCACTTTACCCCCCTCCGGCAAGACTGGCTGCAGTGGAGCCACCATCTCTGCTGCTGCTATGCCATACTCCATGTCAATGTTTTTTAAACTTCAGAGTTTAAACCTTTTTTTCTGGGTTAGCCAACTTAGCCATCCTTTTCTGATTTCTCTATCCTGTATGGATTTTCAAGGGTAAGTTTAAAAAATAGCGCATCGCGGTAGTTTCAAGGCAAAAATATTGCCGGGGCCGAAGTTTGGTTGCAAAAATATATCTTTCGTTGCAGCTTTTAGAGGTCCTGGTAGCTTCACAGCAAATTTAAAAAATTTGCAGGCGGGGTCCTCCCACTTTCCTTGCAAAAAAAAAAAAGATATTTCGGACCCATAAAACATTTCTGCTGCGAAACTTCGAAAAAGCGCTATGTCTTAAATTACCCCATTATTCAATGCGGATTGTCGGGATGATCCATCCAGAAAGTCACAGATCTTTCTGCTTGGAGTTGTTTTGCTCGAGGTACCGTGGTGTCACAGTGGCGTGCAAAGAAGAAGAGCCCTGGGGGTCTTATCTTGCTCTGCTCAAGAACTTTCCCATTTCAGCAGAAACCTGCAACTGGAAGAGAATCACGGTGTGCTCACGTGAGCACCTTGCAGACGTATCTGACCATGATTATGGCCAGGTCAGATGAGGTTAATTCTTTTAAGCCCAACCAATTCAATTACCCGTCAAATCTTTTCTCTCTCACAGTTTGTATTCGCACTGGAAATCAAAATCAAATGAGCTTTTGCCCTTTTGCTCCACATGAGATTTCTGTTCTCGTCGAGCTCATCTTAGGACAGGACAGGACGGCCTTTCAGGCCGTTTTTATTGCCATTATAGTATTACGGGGAACCAATGGCAGCCACATCCGTGCTCAAGCAGAGACTGCTGATGTTCATAGGGGGATGGGACCGGAGGGAAGGCACAGCGATTGGCCCATTGGAGAAGCTTGGTCCTGATGCTACCACCTGACCCCTAGCCGGTACTGCCCACCTGCTGTAGCAGGTTTCACACCTGCTCGTGGGTGCAGGTCCTGCATGGTCCCTCGTTGAGGAAACTGTTTGTGTGAGCATGTCATCATTTTAGTCTTACACAGAACAGAAGTCCCTCACTCAACCCACACTACCGTCTTCACCCTAATAGAACACCCGGTCATTATCGCTGCATCTGGACTGCAAGTTGCTCCAAATACAGCTATAATGATCGCCCGTTGTATTCAGATGAAGACGCCACGCCAGCTGACCCCTGGCCGGTACTGCCCACCTGCTGTAGCAGGTTTCACACCTGCTCGTGGGTGCAGGTCCCGCATGTTCCCTCGTTGGAGAAACTGTTTGCGTGAGTATGTCATCATTTTTGTCTTACGCAGAACAGAAGTCCCTCACGCAACCCACACTACCATCTTCACCCGAACAGAACACCCGGTCATCGTCGCCGCATTTGGACTGCAAGTTGCTCCAAATACAGCTATAATGATCGCCCGTTGTATTCAGATGAAGACGGCAGGACTTCTACGGTCTTCATCTGACGGTTCTGACCTCAATTACGGCCAGACCGGTATGTATCAGAGTGCAATTTCATCCACAAAAAATCGGTCAAAAAAGTTCTATGTCAGTAAGTCAAAAAAGTTATATGTGTCCTTCGGGACATCCGTTAAAATTGGAATGGCATGGCCCCTGCGCAAGGATGACAACAAAAAAAAAAAAAAAAAAAAAAAAAGAAGTTCTATCATCTCTAAGTCAATAGGTAAAAAACGTTTTATGTCAGTGGGTCAAAAAAGTTCTATGTCAGTGCGCCCTCACTCGTACAGGTTCACAGAGTTCGAACTTTTTTTTTTTTTACTTCACAGAGTTCGAACTCTTGACTAAAAGATCGCCAGGGTTCGGATTTAATCTTAAATGAAAATGAAAAAGATGAGAGCATACGGAGGAACCGGTGAACCATTCGAATCTCTTTTCGAATGGGGCAGAGGGCAAAGATCACCAGGGATATGTACCGTACCACTAATAGCGCATTTCATGTGTGTGCAACGAGCACACATACCCTCTAGTGCCGAGCTCGCTCGCAGCCAGGTACCATTTCACTACCGGTAGCTTTATAGCTGTACCAAAGAAAAGGCGCAAGCTGAAAAAACATAAACCACCAGTAAATTTCACAGGCAAATTCTTCTGCCGCGGCTGCACATGCGGCGTGACTTTCGGGGCTCAGCCTGCTGAATCAAAAAGGCTGGCGGCACCAGCCAAAAAAAGAAAAGTTGTGCCTGCGCCAGGGGGAAGGTCATAATAGCAACAGGCTTCTCACAGTAAGTGTCTTACGCGTATTTAGTATTTAGGTATTTACCGAAAAAAAAAAAACAAAAAAAAAAACCAGGCGCAATCTTAGTTCCCCTCCTCCTCTCCTTAACACTGGGCATGCCGGTGCAAAGGGAGCTTCCCGCCAATTTTTTTTTTTGTAGCCTATGGGTGTTTGCCTAACCCCAACCACAGGCGGGTTTGGGCATGAGTCCATGGGCTGAATTTTGGGGCTCAGCCCATGGACTCAAAAGAGACTGGCGGCGCCAGCCAAAAAAAAAAACAATTGTGCCCGCGCCAGCAGGGACGTCCCATTAGCAGGCTTCCCACGGTCAGTGTTTTACGAGTATTTACTGTTTACTGAAAAAAGAACACAATCTTACTTCCCCTCCTCCACTCCTTAAACCGCTGGTACACGGCCCCAGCCTTGGAGTCCGAAACTCGTTGCCGCAAGAAAATGAGGCCGAAACGTCAAACGCTAGGCCTCGCGTTGATAAATTGGATCGACGAAAGCATTTTCTTTTCCGCTTCCGAAATTCGAAGTGTCAGGCCCGCGGCCAAGGTAGCCGTGTGCTGGTGCTTGAACACTGGGCATGCCAGTGCAAAGCGAGCTCCCCGCCAAATCTTTTCCCAGCCCACGGGTGAATGCCTAACCCCAATGAGAGGCACATTTGAGCATGAGCCCCTGGGCTAGAAGCCTAGAACCTTTTTCAGTATTTTGAACTATCTTCCTAATTTTGTTGGACTTTTGTGCAATAACCTCATGGGTAGAGGCACACCTGCAATCACAGTGTATGGAGGCCATAAACACGCTTCGGGATACGATTGGAGGTAATAGGAGCAGCCCCCGATAGCATAACCGTATGACGGAATAGCTGCCGTCTATTGGTGGGGAAAATCACCCTATGACGGAATAGCTGTCGTCTATTGGTGGGGAAAATCACCTGATGAGGCTGATGTACATCAATGTTTCACACAAATGAATAATGAATAACATACAGCACACAATAGAAAATGCATATCCTGGAACACAAAATTTTACAAAGGTACCGGCGCCAAAACACATCCGCTGATTCATAGCAAGTATTATCATATATATTTATCGCAGATTCCTTCAGGAAGAGGAGGGGGGGTGTTGACTGTCACCATGACAACCCCTTTTCCAACCAGGTGAGAAGATCCAAAACTGAAACAGCATTACCTCACATATCTCCCAACTAGAGGAAACAGCACTTTGGGAAACGAAAAGCCTACCCAACAAAGCATACTAAAACGGTAAAACTATTATTTGAATTTATTTCAATTTTATTTGCCTTTCTCTTGTGCAGTTCTTTCTTCTCTTTCCCTACTGTAGTTTTTTTCGTGGTTTCTATTTGTTTCCTCTTTTGGCTCCCCCACGCTTAGTGTCCCTTTCACGTACAAGGCTAGGCACGTAAGCTGCCCATTTGCACACTAGGAAAAGGTGGCAGAGCCAAGGGGGAGGGGTGTTTACAGTCCTGTTTGCACACTAGGAAAAGGTGGCAGAGCAAAGGGAGAGGGCTGTGTACAGCCCACATGCACCCTTTTTTTCTCAAAAAACTAAGCTATATTATTTTCTCAATTTCACCTTTCAGGCTTTCACAACCTACCTAGCACCGGCAAGGTTGTGTAGCCTATACAGGGGATCCCAGCAAGCATAGCTACCTCTCACGATTAAACCACCAGTTCACCCAGACCTATTTCCAAGGCTCTGGAATTTCCTTTTTCCGAGCCTCCAACAGTCCGGTACAGGCCTCTGAAAAATGAAATGTGGTACCAGTACCGGCATCATGTCTCTTCGAACAGCTGGACCTGTGGCCCAGGAAATAGGCCGTCACCATTCATTTTCAACGACTTTTTATTTCCTAACTCTGTTTTTTCGGTGTTTTCACTTGGGGAGGGGTACCACGGCGAAGCGAAAGTGGCGGCCAGGCCCGTTTGCATCAATCTCCACCTGTGTGGTGGAAGCAGCAGTGTTCGGCTGTGCCAGGCGCGTGGGCGTCAGGATGCATGAAGTCTCATCTGCCAGCCCAGCCGCCCATGCGCTTAGCGCGCGCGCACACACACACACATGCACACACACACACACATGCCAGACTATAGCTTTTTCTTTTGGATCATATGATGGCGGCGCTTTGGGAAGGCAGATTTGTTTCTCTTTTTTTTTAAGTGTTTTTTCCCGTTTTTGCCGTTCTCCGTGCTCAGCCTGACTTTTAGCGGGTAAAGGAATCTGGACCAAGCTGTGTCTTCACATCGGCGGCCGCGCTACCTTTGAGCCCAGTAGGCCGGTGGCCAATTGGAATTGGGCCCTATATTCTGTCTGTCCGGGTAACGATGCTCATTCGTATGCATTTAGTAATTCTACACAAGGGGTGCAAGGAAGGAGACGTTCTACACGAGGGGAGGGGGAAGTTTGTAGAAGTTCTAGATGACAGAAGGGAGGATGGAGAAGGGGAAGTGGAGGGAAGTGGAGGGAAGTGGATGGAGAAAGAAATAGAACAGGGGAAAGACGAACTTCATAGGGTTCTCAGTGCACACTCTTCCTAATGAAATCTTCCGCATAAAGTAGGGGAGATACGCTTGGCCGTTTGGCAGAACAGAGTACTATGGCATGGTGCAAGAGGCCAGTCACTCTTTGGGTTGCCGAGAATACCTTTCTCGGCCTTTTGGCTAGAGATCAAGTGTGCCTATGGTAAGTAGCCTCCCCAACAGACTGGACAGGACGCGTTTGGATGTTTACTGTGGAAGCGTTTCCGCAGTTGACGTTGTTGCACCAAATGGCACAAGCATAGACAGATGTCAGAGGCTATGTGGCTCCCACATTTTAGGAAAGTGGAGGCACGGCGATTGCGATTGTATAGGCATTGTTGTTCTAGAACCTGTCTACGAATACGACATTCCATGTCAGGGTGTCATTCATGATGACTTCAATGTTAACTGTCATCACATGTATGCAGACAAAGACTTGCATGGCCTATACCCACATAATCCCCACGACTAGAAGCATGCCAATCATGTACTACAGTCTTAACCCAAAAAACACTAAGTACGTTGTATACGAATACGAACACAACATATGGGGTACGTTCGTTGTATACGAATACGAATACAACATATGGGGTACGTTGTATTCAAAATTTTTCAAATACAACGTTCGTATGTAATACAACGAGTTTTAGGGTACAACTTTGCAGGAGCCTGTAGTACCACCGTCATTTTTATTTTTTTTTCTCTCGAATTTTGCCGGGAATTTTGCCAAGACCCTCAGACAAAAGTTGTTCAACAACAAAGATTCTTTAAAGTTTTTTTTTTTTTTTTGTAAATCAAAATTTAATTCTTCCTTTTTGTTTATTCATAAAGCTGCCTTCTCCTCATCGGGGGACAGCCATACATTTTTCTCTCAGCTCGCCAGAAAATTGAAATTCTAAAAAAATCACAAACAGTGTCCCTGCTCTAGAGAAAAAAAAAAAAAAAAAAAAAAAAAAAAAAAAAAAAAAA
>BFEA01000780.1:89136-103868 GCA_003427395.1 Chara braunii
GAAGGGGGAGGGAGGTTCGAAAGAAGCGGGAGGAGGGTCGCCAACAAGGGGGAGGGAAGTTCGGAAGAAGCGGGAGGGAGGTTCGGAAGAAGCGGGAGGGAGGTTCGGAAGAAGTGGGAGGGAGGGTGGGAAGTACCGGGAAGAATGTGCGGAAAAAGGGTGAGGGAGGTTCGGAAGAAGCGGGAGGGAGGTTCAGAACACAGGGGCAGGGGGGGGGGAGGTTCAAAACAAGGGGGAGGGAGCGTGGGAACAAGGGGGAGGGTATATATATATATGTATATATATATATATAAATGATGTTCCAATCCAGACCAGTCCGGACAAGATGATCCAGACCATCCGGACCGATTCGGACATGGTCTGCACGGTCCGGGAATGCGGACGTCCGGATCGCAACCGGACCGACCGATGGTTCGGGTCCGGATTGGTCCGGTGTCCGGGTCCGTGGTAGCCATGGTTTATTTTCTGCATAACATTTTTTTTCCATATTTTTCAACTTTCTTTTTTTCTTTTCCCGGGACCTTCTTTGGTCCTTGTATTGTCGGGCCGCCTGGGCAAACAAGGTGACCCAGCGGCTCGGCTGATAGCCTAGGTGCTGTCAGGAGTTTACCAGAGGCCAACCCACCACTACCTGTACAGTGGACGTGCTGAGCCTAAACAAGGCAAGCTACCCCATACAAGTTTTGCTATACTTGGCTCTTGAGGCCGAGGTCGCCGGTTCGAGTCCGTGCTAGCACGGAGGAGGGCTGAGGCCCAGAGGTACTGATCCTATGACATGGTTGTGATGGAGTGCTTTGCGATGGGGTCAACTCTCGCCTCAAAACGAGCTAAATAAAGATGTGCCCATTGTAGTCACTACCCTAGTAAAAGGGAGACCCTCGCAGATGTGGCGGTTTAACATGATGCCTACAATGGCCTGACACCAAGACAACTTGATGGACTGGCACTACAAAATCATACCAGTAGCTTCAAGGTTCTTCAATGGGCCTGTCCAGACCACTCATCGGGGCACCATATCCGAACATGTGGATCTGGACAATCCACGTGGTAATCCTGATGCCCCCAAAATAACCATGTTTCAAGCGCTGGCGCATTAGATGACTACAGAGGCTCATTCTCCTCCCCTTCCCCCAACCCCCCTCTCTTCCCCTTCCCCCAACCCCCTCTCTCCCCCTTGCTTCCCTCATTGTAACATTCATGCGCATACACAACCTGCTCAAAACGTCAAACTTACCCTGCCTCAAACATGGCTCTGCAGCCGACGACCACCAAGTCAGCTGTCATACCACCACTGCTCCTGACACCTCAAAAATACCCAACTTCCAAACTGCGGCTGGCCGCAGGGTGCGCCGAAAGGCTTGGCTGCAGGCAGTTGGCAGCTTCTCACAAAATGTTGGATGCGTTGGCTGCAGCGATTTTTCACGCTCAGAATAAATGACGAACAAATCTGAAAAAGATTAGGAACAGAGATTGATGCCGAAAATTCTCGGAACAAAATAAAATAAAAATCAAACAAAAATCTCTGCATGGCAAGCAAAAATACTGGTGGCAAAAGCACGCGTTATATTTTCTCCCTGGTACTACCGGTAGGTCCACATCATTTTGGTTCACTGGGCCAGGTTTGGACAAAGAGCGCTGGTTCGTTAAACCACCAGTACTTGGCCCAGTTATCAGCTGCGGAAAAAATAGAGTAGAAACGTTTCTAGTCGGATGAAGTTGGGCGCTCCTGTACGTTTCCTGAAATTGTGGCGCCTAAACGGGCAAGACTCTAGGAAGTACTGGTGGTTTAAAATAGTGTCGGGGGCAGTGGTGGTTCAAGCTTTTGCCATTCTCCCCCTTCTTCTTCTCTCCTCTCTCCACATGCACATGCACACACACCACCTTCCCAAAACACCAAACTTCGGCCTCTTCATTAATGGCTTTCGGGCTGGCAACTAAAGGACAGGAATGGGGGCCCAGGGGGACAACTGCCCTCTTGGACATCCTTAAATTGGACTTCACTTCTTGTTGGAGGGTCGGGCTCTAGCAATAAACAACGCTACCTGGACAACTATGTGGCACGAAATGCCTCTCTCGCCACTCCCAGCAAGCCAAGCAAAGAAGCTGAAGTCTGCCGTGTCAACCCCAAACAGGAGAAATGTATAAAAACTTTAAAAGCGTACTTTGGGACTACATGGCACAACCAAAAAAGGTAGGGGGCAATGGAATCATAGACCCTTGGGACGAGAACCAGTACTTGCCCCGTACATCAGATGTAGGCCCTTGTCGTATACGTGCCGCATTAAGCAGGCTTCAGGCCGTGTTTGTCGCCAAGGTCCCACTGCCTAGCAGAAATTTGGAGAAGGTGTGCAGGCCTTCTTCGAGAGCCAGGCATAGGGAAAAGCTCATGCCTGTATGGGGGCCTACCAATAAGTTCAACCTGTACAATGGGTACAAAATCAAGGGGCACTTTTTGAAGGGCAACCAGTTGGACCAGGCACAGTATAGGGTCAGTGCCAGTGATATTGCCACAAATAATATGTTGTGTGGCCTTACAACACAAACAACTTCAGGGGCGAAGAAAAGAGAAAATGGAGATAGCGACTAACATCATTGAATCCCTCTGGATTTGAGTCCATGATCTGCTTATTAAACAATTACACATGTGCACCATTCAGCCCCTAGATAATTGCAAGCAGTCGCAAGGAGGGTCGTCTTGAGCCACCAGCACCTTTCTCAGCTATAGATGCCGAGCCTGAAACCGCCCTGCGCGCCGAAAAAAACACGAACTGCCGCAGGATTCATTTTGGCTGGCGTCGCCAGCCATTTCAGTCCGGTAGCACCGAACCCCGCCGGCCTCCTGCGTCACCATGCACGTCTTGGCAAAATCGCAGGGAAAGGCACTGGTGGTTTGAGGAGTAAAGTCAACCGCAAGACTCGTTTTGGCTTTGGCCGCCAGCCATTTCGGTGCGGTAGCACCAAACCCCACCGGCCTCCAGCGTCACCCAGCGCGTCTTGGCATAACAGCTGGAAAGGTACTGGTGGTCTGAGGCACAAAGTCAAAATTAAGAGCGATTTGTAGGAGTCCAGTTGATGTAGCTCAATGGTTAGAGCACCAGTTGGAAATGTGCGTCGTGGTATGAGGTTGTGGGTTCAAAACTCCGCAGCCTTGTGCATGGACACCGACAGGGCGTTAGGACGATGCACGGCTGGACACACATTCCCCTGGGCTGATGCATGATATTGTGACGAACCGATTTCTGTTCCGCGCGATCTTCTGCGCGGTAGCAACGAGGGGTCCTAAGCTGGGAAGGATGGGCCAATTACGGGAGATTGGGATGGAAGGGAAATTGCATCAGTGTCCTCGCTTCTTCGTCCTTTTTCGTCGTCTTTCGGATGGTTGGGTTTAGGGCCGGGTGAGTCCCGGGATGATCGATTGGTGGATTGGCGGTGTGAGTGGCGCGCCGCCGCGCGCGCGATTAATAAATGTTGACGTCGCTTTTTCTTTTTCGGTTTTGGACTTTTGGGCGCGGACATCGCGCGGGAATTTTGCTTTGTTCTTTTCGAATTTTCTTTTTGAATTCTTTTCCGAATCTTGTCGAGCCCCGATGGCTCTCGAAATTTCGGACTTTCTTTTCGGAACTTGTGCTTTTCGCTTTTCTGCATTAGATACAAATTTTGCAATTAGGATTTTCTTTTGCCGCGCAGCGCTTTTTGTTTACGCGCTTCTTCATGCGGCTGCAACGGAACTCTGATTAGTCGGCGCCTTTAATCGTGTGTGTAACTGTAATTTTGGGTGGGCGCCATTGTAACTGTATCTTTCTTCTTGAACTCCGTCTCTCCCGCTCTCGCTTTCTCTTGCTGTGTCTAGCCCGCCCACGGACTGCATGCT
This sequence comes from Chara braunii, assembly GCA_003427395.1. NCBI lineage: Eukaryota > Viridiplantae > Streptophyta > Charophyceae > Charales > Characeae > Chara > Chara braunii. Next base: position 93,008 of record BFEA01000780.1, read on the forward strand.
CGGATCGATGCATGGAGAGAGGCTATGTCCCCCACGCCGCGATCTGGCCATGCAGAACGCAGGCGCTCTCTCTCCTGATCTCCTTTCTAAGTCCTTGCAATTCCGCGTTCTTCGCGCATGCATGCACGCTATAAATTCCGGTTGCGCGATTAGATAACTTTCTTAACTGGCTGTTGGAAGCTCGGGGTAGTGCGATCAGTGAGGGTCGGCTCACGAGCGAAGTAAGAGGTGAGTTGAAGTGGGAGTCGGGCGACCCGATGAGCTGGTGCCAAACGCGCGGGGTTGACGCGGGCCACGACGGACTGTGGGCGCGGGCGAACCTGACGGGTGCGGGAGGACTAAGCGGGGTGACGACTTCGTGGGTTGGTGCGCGACGACGGACTGTCCGCATCGGAGAGAGAGAGAGGAAGAGGGAGCTGAGGTTGATGGACGTGGATTTGCTGTTTTCTTTGTCTTTTCTCCCTCTTTGCTTTTGTATATAAATTTTGATCTCGACTCAGGGCGATTCGCCCGTTTTTTGTTTTCGGAATCTTGGCTTGGTTTCCGCCCACACTCGTTTTGCGACTGATCTCGATTTCGTTTGTTGCGTGTTTGGTCAAATGAATGGATGAATGAATGTCATGTCGGATTGCGTGTCATTTTGCCTGATCCTTGCCTTTGCTTGTCGTTTTGCTTGTCGTTTCGATACCCTCATGAGCATAGTAGGAATTTTGCGTAGTCATCAATACTGTTTCCCTTGCTGTTTATCCACTCTTTGAGCTACGGTTGTTACTGCATCTTGCACGCTCAGGAACGATGGCGTACGGGATCACGGAATGATTAGATGATTGGATAGTGGTTTGTCCAGAAATAAGCCAATACCTCGCGGGGATGTGTGTAAGCGCGATCTGATCTGCGCGGCCTACACGTATCCACGCGCGCTGCTTCGTAACCATTGGCGACTTGACACCGTCGATATCGGGTAGGCGGGGAGAATTCTTCCCCTACGCACCCAAACGGAAGGGAATTCCGATATCACATCGAAAAATCCCCCTTGCCGATTAGATGCGTGCGGGAGAATTCCATCACACCGCGATGACAAGATGACGAACTCAGGGGACTCAGATTCGTCGTGGGACCCAGAGTATTTCGACCCTTGGGTGAGAGAGTGTCTCAGACAGAGACGCCCGGAATTCCCCTGCCTAACCGAGAATCGATTGTGCCCCAGGGAGTTCCACTGTGCCACAACGAGTGATCCAAGGTGTTCCGATTACCCCACTTCGGATAACTCGCACTACTTCATATCCCCCGGCTTCGTCGTTATCGCTATCAACTTCCCTCCCTTCCGCCTCCTTCTCCCGTATCACCAGCTCACAGTTGTCTCGTGGAATTCCATCGCCGAGTACTGGCCCCGCACGCCCTGCAGAAATTGTCGGCAATGCGGCAACCAACGAGCCCCTGGAAACAGGAGGCCTAACCTAAACACATGACGACAGACGCCACGTGGCTGCCCCCAAAGGCCCGACCCATCAGAATCACAGCCATTCCGGGCAGACCTCTCCCCGAACCGCCGCCCCCAAAACAGACGCATCGGACGGCCTTGAATGCACCGCGCATGCCATTTGCCTTATGCTGCACGACATAGAACGCCCGCAGACCGGAAGTAACTCGCCCTAAGCCTCATTGCACTCATGCCCCTGAAACTCTGCCACAAGAGATCTCAGTTCTGACCTGGGACTCCACCCCCACTTTCCCAAAAATCCTTGGCACACCCCTTGTCGCACTTCCAAGCCCACATCCCACTCCGATCAGGAAGTCGCGCTGGGCGGGAGGTTGGGCGTCACAGTACTATTACAGACACTGCCTGCGCGCCACCCGAGGGTCAGCCCATGGCTGTTGTATGCTGGTCTAGACTTCGCGTTGGTTGCTTGATGTTGTTGGCTAGTGCATGTGGTAGAACCCTCCAATCTCATACCGTAGGTCACAGATTCGAGTCCGGTTCTGGACTTTGGGGGCGTCCTGTCCAGATAGGCCCGTCTCTACCACACACACACACATGAGATACTATCCCAGATATTATCTACAGGGCACAACCACGATACACAGTCTATTACATACCATACACACATATAGCTCAAGGCACACACACATGTACTAGTGGAGGTGATAAGAGCACCTCTCACCAGTACTCACTTCGCAGATACTCCATGGTGGGAAGCAGCATCTGCTATGAAATCGGGTCCACATACACATTACGAACATACACGTAGCCCACGGGCACACACCTATGATACAGAGTACATACACATACACAACCATAGGGATGCGAGGAGGTCACGATCAACCGATAATGATGATAGGTGTCTCGATGATAAGTATCCCCCTTAAAATCAGCTAGGCCTGTAGTGGGTGAGTAGAGGGTGTGAGTCGCTGGTTGGTCAGAATCAAACTAATGATGATGATAAGCGTCTCAATGATAAGTACCCCCCTTAATATCAGCTAGACTGTGTGTGGCAGACTAGGGCTGTGGTGGGCAAGTAGAGGGCGCGAGTCACTGGTTGGTGTGGATTAACTGGTGATGATGATAGGCGTTTCGAGGATAAGTACCCCGCCTTAAAATCAACTAGGACTGTGGTGGGCGAGTAGAGGGCCTGAGTTACCAGTTGGTCAACTTAGGGGCTAGTAGGAGATTGCCTGGGCCTGGCGCCCGGAGTTCCGTGCGACGAGGCCCGTTTGATTCCACTTCCACCGGGGCTGGGTCATGGCTAGCCCTGGTGCCCGTCACTACTGTTCGGTCCAAGTTCCCCCTGATACCAAGTAGGGGTAATGGTCCTGAGTGCTGGTCACACTGAGGTAGGATAGTAGCGATAAGGGGTGCGCTAGGAGTATTGACGTGAGGATGGGATGGGAGGTAGCCTCGTACCCTCAGGACAACCATGGCTGACCGCTCCAGGCGATCAATGTGTGCCTAGTAACCGGCCTCCACAACACCCTGGGCTTTATTAAAAAAAAAAAAAAAAAAAAAAAAGAGCGATTACTAGGAAACAAAATGGGCAGCCCTCTAGTCGGGACCAATCCAGACGTGTGTATGCCATCCAGACCCAAGTCCCAAGCCGATGAAATTGGGGTCTGCGTCAAGCATTCCATGAAATTTACTATGTTGGGAATGTGAAATATCACACTACTAGTCTACTACCTCATAACACAGTAAAAAGTACTAAGTACTAAGAACAAAATTATATCATACATTATCCACTTCTGTCCAACCGTGACAAAGCAGCAACATCAGCCCATATTATTAGAATGAGTGGGTCGAAGGGCCCTTATCACATTCAAGAGGTCCAGCAGAGCAAGGAGCTCCTTTTCCCTTTTTTTCTAATTTCTTTCTTTTTCCTCGAGTTTTCAAATTCAGAACCAAATTGGTTATCCCATGCGTTGTGCAGTACATGATCATATGACAACCCAAAAAACAGAAACAAAAAAGATGACGACCTTGAGATATCATCATTGAACTGGCCCGCCCCAGGTAATTCGGAGTCCTTCGTTTCACTCATCTGATTCCATGAGGATCCAACTCAGGTCTGTTTGTCGACAGTTGATCGGTACAGAATTTGGCCACATGGGCATGGTGATATGACGATACAAAAAATGGCTAAACTGTACTATTCTAGTATTTTCAGCATTCCGAACATGACCAGTCGACCATATTCATGGAACAATTGAGCCCATATTAGGGAAATTTTTCAAGAGAAGGGGGGGGGAGAGGGGGGGGAACATGCAACTCATATCAGTTGGCCTGTAGATGTGGATGTAGGGCTGTTGAAACTTGCAAATCTTTCCTTCCCTACATCTTCCTTTCTTGTATTCCCTTTCCCCACCCTTTCTTGGATTCCTATCCCCTGCCCTTTTCATAAATGTAGAGCTCAGTGGTGACCTCCACAGGAAGACCAGGGGCCAAGTCCCACTAGCAGCATTGAGTTTCCCCAACGCCTGAAGTGTGGTTGAAGAAATTCAATGCAATTTCTGCACATCCCTTCAAACACATCCAGATTCAGGCAGTTGAGGAAACTCAACACTGCTAGTTGGACTTGGCCCCAGAATAGGACACACACAAAAAGAAAACAAACAAACAAACAGACAGAGGAAAAAAATTTGACAACACCGCAAGGGAGGTCCCACTAGCACCGGGCTAGGCTTATCCCCGAACCGTGTGACATCAGTGAGACACAGACATGGGTGGCTATTCATTGAGGACAGATTAAGGGCGCATAGGGTCGCCCCTCCGCTGCATCGAGGCGTGGTGCCTCCAGGGGGACTATATAAACCAGTAGAAAAATACTACCTAGTCTGGGGGAGTCTACCAGGCGGGGTCTGCTCTTGCATGGCTTAGACTCTAGAGCAGGGTAGCTTATATATAAAATACTACCTAGTCTGGGGGAGTCCACCAGGCGGGGTCTGCTCTTGCATGGCTTAGACTCTAGAGCAGGGTAGCGATATAAGCCGCTCCGGCTGGTCCGAGTTCCACCTAGCCTTGGGTAAGTTAGGGGAAGGACGGTGGGATGTGTCCGCGGGCGCCAGCTTGCCTTGCCTAGCTGATTGTGCCAGCTTATCGGGTAGACTCTCTGACTACTGGAACCTGTAGAAGATTGCATGAGCCTGGCGTCCGAAGTTCCTGTACAGCAAGGTTCGCCCGCTTCCGCTTCCACTAGGGCTGGGTACTGCCCAGCCCTGCTGCTTGTCACTGCTATGCAGTCCAAGTTGCCCTCGATACTGGTAGGGTGATGGTCCTGAGTGCTGGCCACACTGAGGTAGGACGGTAGGGATAGGAGGTGCACGAGGAGTAATAACGTGAGGATGGGTTGGGAGGTGGCCCCACCCTGTCAGGACAACCATTGGCTGCCCATTGCCAGCAATCACCGTGTGCCTGATCCTTGGCCTCTACAGCACCCTGGGCTTTAAAAAATAAAGAAAAATAATAAAAAAAGAGGATTTTTTGGACAGAGAAAAATGTGAGTAGACAAAGAAACAGAGAAAGCCACAAAAGACAAAAAGAAACAGACCTCATGCCCAGAAATCATGGACCAGTGCTTCCGACACACCAGATCACAAATGATCCCATGGCAGATGTCGCCACAACAGTGAAAAAATAACTGCCACCGTTCTGAACACGAACCATAATGTCCGTCAGCAGTGATCACGACTCCATCCATGCACTCCGTGATTGAAGGAGCGCTTTACCAATGAGATTATTGCACAAAACTTCGACAAAAGTAGGACAATACTGAAAATGTTCTATGCCATGGGGTTATGCCCAAACCCGCCTCTTGTTGGGGTTGGGTATACGTCCATGAGCTATAGTTTTTTTTTACGCGAAGCTCCCTTGGCATCGGCATGCCCAGTGTTAAGGAGAGGAGGAGGAGAACTAAGAGCTCTTTCTTTTCTCAGTAAATACAAGGAAAGCACTGACCATGGGATCACAAGTCACTGCAGGGCAGATTTAGGTTGCTCTACTGCCGCACAAACTTTTCTCTAGCCTAACCGTTGCTAACGTGATCTGCCCCCGGTACCAACGCCCAGAGATGGGGACCAAAAAAAAAAAACAGAGGCCACTGTCAAGTGATTCACATCCTCACACGTATGCCTACCACAGCTACCAAACAGGAAAACCCAAACGGAGAGCAAGTTCTCAAAGATTTTGATGACTTGAAATGTCCAGCTTTTGTTCCTCCCTCTGATATGGTCTTGGTCGGTTCGTTGTGGTACAGGGCCCACTTACCCCAATTCGTCATTTCTGGCCATTGGTCGTGGTTCATGGGCAGAATCCAAGGAGTAACTGGGACCTCGCCGGAGGTATGGGACAGATTGCCCAGCGTGAAGGGCAGAGATAGGGATCGGGCTACCCTGTTCAAGATAGCAGTCACAGTGAACAAGGACAGGTACCTTATTCCCCGCAAATAATTCCTTTCTAAAAGTTTCTATAATGAGTTTATTCCGACAGGATAGGGTCTGTATTGCTCTGTATACATCCATGATGATAGGGAGTTATGTTCAAAGGAATCAGGTAGTCATTCACCCAAACATAACTCCCTCTCCCTATTGTCATGCCTATATTTGGCCTGGACAGAGACAATACACATTTATGATGATAGGGAGTATCGTTCCGACGAATAAGGTAGTTAGCAGCTAACTGATGATATAGCTAGGTCCAGTCACGGTAACCAGGGTTATATCCAGGGGTGTGCATAGCTTGGAAAGCTGCTATAGTAGAACCTAGGTTGGCTACTAGCGGGGGCTGCTCATATCACCCCTTCTAGTAGACAGCCATGGCTCTTTAAAAGAAAAGAAAAAAAAAAAGGTTGGTTTTGGTGAGACCCAGGTATCACCAGTTTCCCAGGTACACCTACCTTCTTAACCCGAAAACAAGGTACATACTACACACCTTGTATTCAAGTTACCTCCGAAAACCGGGTTCTCAGAAATTGCTGCTAAATTTTTGAATGGAAGGTACCATCGAATAAGGTACGTACCTTGTATTCAAGGTGTGCCTTGTTTGTTTCGAATAAAAGGTACCCTGCAGACTTTGAAGTCTACTTCGCGAGGGCTCTAGAAATTCATGCAGCTGTGAAATCGATGTGTTCTTCTTCTTCAAAAAAAAAAAAAAAAAAATGACACTCCATGCTGCAGCCCCGTCCTGGTAGCAGTCAACGCGCGTCATGTTCGCCTGTGTAAGTAGCGGACTTGCGGTAGCACCACGCAGACACCCAGTCCATGTACATGCATCCCGTCCATATCTAGACTAAAAGTAGCCCAAAATACAGGCGACTGCATGTGAGCCATCGCGTCATCCATTGCCTGCTGAGCTTCTGCCAGAGTGTCATCGCATCTATGGGAATAAGGGAGAGGTAGTGTGCTACTTCCTTTTGCCTTTTCTTTTTTTTTTCCACGTAGAAGGTACATACCTTGTTTTCGGGTTAAGAAGGTAGTCAAAGCACCAGTGCAGTGCAGCCCTCTGCAGATGCAGACAGTTTCCAAATCATGAATCATTTTAAACCATCAGTACCTCGCCCACCTATGCAGTTGGGCCCTCAGGCGACTGGTATGCCAAGCCTGCCGAGCCTGGAGGTACCAGTAGCTGGAGAGGCCAAGCGTGGAAGAACCAGTAGAAAGAAAAATAAAGAAAAAGAAAAAAGAAGCAGCAACAATCAGAATGCAGTTCGATTCATTCTCGGAAGTGATTGTGTGAGCATGCCCTCCGTGTGGGCGTATCAGCCCCGTGGCCTCATTGCCAGAATCTATAAAACAAAAGAAGACAAAAAGAAAAGAGAAACGTCTCCTTGCAGTCAGAATCTTGAAAGTAAAAGAAGAAAAAGAAAAGAAACACAGCTTTGGCCCTAAAACTGGTTGGATACCTTGATCTAGGTGCCACTCCGAGTTTGCCGTCAGCGACTTTGTTGGAGTACATCATGGGATACGCCCTACCACGCTGGCAGGGGACAAAAGAAAAAAGAAAAGGGAAAAAATTAAAAAAAAAGAAAAAGAAAACAAGAACATTCTGCATCTCACCGGTATCGTTGGGCCATACATTCTCCTAAAAACATACGTGAGCACGGCCTGCTGGACGACCCTCCCCAACATTCAGGAAGTCCAAAAAACTTTTTTTTGCCCCCCCGTTCTACACCCATTTTGGCTGCAACCGGCCGTTCACTGCAGCGACCCCGTACGACGCGGCCGTTAAAGCACCAGTGCACGGCTACCTGGGTCGTGGGCTTGACACCTTGAATTCCGGAGGCACGAAACGAAAAAGCAACCACCAATCCAATATACCAACGGCAGGCCCAGCGTTTGACGTTTCGGCCTCATTTTTATTACCGAAAGATGAAACAAACAAAATACGAACAGTTAACAAAATATAATCATAAATCTTCGGTCGCGCCTACACATTACTGTGTAAGTACCCCAAGATGATGAGGTGCCAAACGACTCCGTCGATATGAGCTCTTGGGAGTCATCAGCCTGTTATCCCCGGCGTACCTTTGATCCGTTGAGCGAGAGCCCTTCCACACGGGGCCCCCGGATCACTATGGCCGACTTTCGTCCCCTCAGACGGTGAGTTTTTGATTTTAGTAGGCGCTTTTCAAGCTGCGCCCAACGTGGCAACATTAGCAGCCATTGGAATGATTTTAGGAGCAGCTTATTCGGCTACAGGCATTGAAACCAAGGCGACCTGTGAGCTAAAAAATCATTGTCAAACATGGCTATCTTCTCTTTTTTGGTCGGCGGCCGGTCTCGGTAACTAACATGAGCATAAAAAAAGTAAAAATAGATAAATAGCACATAAATCGAGGCAAAAAAGGATCCTCAGACATATATGAGATTGAATGGGGAACAACTGATATGACAAATTTTGCACGTAGATGGCTGTTTTCCACAAACCACAAGGATATAGGTACTTTATATCTAATCTTTGGTGCAATTGCTGGAGCAATGGGCACATGCTTCCCTGTACTAATTCGCATGGAATTAGCACAGCCAGGAAATCAAATTCTTGGCGACAAGTTTTGGATTGCAAGGCTGGGGCCGTGTAATAGCGGTTTAACGCGCTGCGTCGGAGAAAAATAGCTGGGTGAGGTACTGGTGGTTTAAAAGGGTCTCAGGTAGGCCTGCACAACAAAGTGTGGCATCCAAGTCTTTCGAGGACATCCTTCAAAATAGGAAGGATACAGATAATTTTATCATCGCCCCCTGTGCAAGGATGACACACCTAAATCAAGAAATGGTCCAAATTTTAGCATGGCCCCTATGGCACCCATGTTAACTTCAACTTAACCCCATCATCCCCATGTTATCCAGTGCACCTTGTACTCTGTCTCTTATACACATCTAGATGTGTATAAGAGACAGATAAAAGCCTATTAAGCCTAAGCTGACGAAGCTACCTTGTAAGGCTCGCGAGCCTGCAACTGCGCCTTTCCAAAGTGACCTGCCACTTTCACTACCGGCCCAGGCCCGAATCGAAATGCTCTTAGTGCATAAACCAGTAGTGAACGGGCGGTTTGACAATGGACAAAATCAAATACTATAGTGAACCTGAAGATACGGAATCCGAAATAAAAGACTTCGAAACGGAATGGCTGAACAACCCAGAATCCAAGTTGATTGTGAGGATTGAGGGGGACGTACCCAAGTCTCCTCTGTTTTTTCCTTTTTTCGGAGCATTCGGCAGGGCAGACATTCATATGGTTAGGGATAAGAGCCCAGGCCATATGAAGATACTGCCTATTTTGATGGCTCCAATCTTATTCCTGTGGAGCATCACATGCTGGTAAATGGGTCCGGCGTACCCACAACCAAATCGAAAAATCCGCCAAAAGAGAAACTTAGAGACAGTTTCAACTGCCCTCATCCTGGAGGGGATTAGCAGTCTCTTACAATCAGACTACTTCCTTCTCCAAGTACCTTTCTGGCAGTTTCTGCCTTTCACTATGCCTCACTGTTCTGCCCGACCAACCAGTCTGGCTAAGGGGGGAGACAGGAGGGGGGGGGGGGGGGGATGCAGAAAGCGGGCTTCGGGAAAGGGTCTTGTGGAAGGGGAGGCGCTTCTGACAAGATGTATGGAGGGACAGTGTACCCTGAAGGCCCTTCCTGGGTACTTGGGGTCAGGGGCAAGGTAGGGAGGGGGCAGTGGACTTGCAGGTAAGGGGGGAGCGGGACTGAGTGCTGACTGACATTGCTGGTAGGTTGGCAGCCTGTCGGCTGCATCCTCTGCTGGCAGCTAATGGTCGGCTGTGTTTGCGTTTGTGTTTACTTCCTGCACTTGTGTAGGCAGCTTTATAGCATTCTCTGTGGGTCCCTGTGGCCCACCCTCTTGTTGCAGATATTGCTTTTGGTCGTCAGTGCCTTAAGAGTTTTCCCCGGGTAAGGGTGCGACGAAACATTCTTTGGGCCTCAGATGCCACTGGCTCTTTTCGGCTCTCCAATTTTTCCATATTATCCTCCCGTCCTCCTCCACGCCACACATTTTCCTATGGGGCTCAATCCACATGGCTGAGAAGGCTTCAACTGCTTCCTTCTTTCTGTTGTTCTCATGTCTCTTCCCTACTTCTGAATGTGTTTGCTCGTATCATGTTCACCAATTCCTCTTTAGCGTGCATAATACTTGAGGTCTATGTATCCGAAATCGGATTCAACGGGGGTTTTGAGTTGAACGGTTCAACTCCCATTCATCTCCCGTTTCAACTCCCCGTTGAACAGAGTTGAACGTGGTACAACTCGGCCCGCGGATTTTTTTTTTGCAGGCAAAACATAGGTGAAAAACAAAAATATATGGGGGTGTAGAGTTTTTTGCTCTCTACATCCCCATATTTTTATTTTTATTTTTTGAGCATTAAAATTATTTTTAAAAAATCAAAAACAAAACCAGACTCAAAACAGATAGATTTTTTTTCCTTTTGTTTTTTGATTGAGCGATTGAATGAATGATTGATTGATTGATTGATTGATTGATTGATTGGTGGGGGATGGGTCGCCCCCCCAACCCCCACCCAATCACACACACACACACACACACACACACACACACACACACACACACACACACACACACACACACACTCACTTTCTTTCGCCCAAGTTGCGCGGGCGGGGACCCCGCCCAACTTCGGCGCAAGTGAGTGTGCGTGTGTGTGTGTGTGTGTGTGTGTGAGATTGGGTGGGGGTTGGGGGGGCGCCCCATCCCCTACCAGTCAATCAATCAATCAATCAATCAAAAACAAAAAAGGACCCTTTTTTTTTTAACTTTTTTTTTCTCTTTTGATTGATTGATTGATTGATTGATTGGTTGATTGATTGGTTGATTGATTGGTAGGGGATGGGTCGCCCCCCC
>BFEA01000780.1:126342-146957 GCA_003427395.1 Chara braunii
TGGGTGGGTGGGTGTATGTGTGGGTGTCGGTGCGGGTGTCGGTGCGGGTGTGTCACCGTGCGTGTGTTGCTCACAAAGAGTTCGGAGCGACGATTGGGTAAGGGACACACTTGAGAATTCCACACGTCGATCATAAAGGAAACAACTGCATGCAGGGAAGTAAAAAAGCAGCCGCTGGTTTAAAGAGGTAAAAAAAACGCTAGTGTGGTACAGCCATCTCCATGTCTTCGCTCAATTCTTGTACACACACACACGCACACACGCGCACACACGCACACACACACGCACACACACACACACACACACACACACACACACACACACACACTACCGCACACTACCGGGGCGGTAGTGTGTGTGTGTGTGTGTGTGTGTGTGTGTGTGTGTGTGTGTGTGTGTGTGTGTGTGTGTGTGTGTGTGTGAGTGCGTGTAACCATCAAACCCCCCAAATACACCACCTCACCAACCACCACCCCACACCACCGTCATGCTTGTGGCCGATTCATTCAACATGAACCAAACGAGCAGAAGAGGAATCCGAATCACGACGAACGAAGGTCAAAACAGAAAAGCACACAGGACTAGGCACCGCACACGACAACATCGAACTGAAATGCGTTGTCCATGCAAATATCAAAAGCCCATCACCGAATAAAACAAGTTCTGACGAAGAGAACGCCCACAACGAAAGCAATCATCAATTAATCGGATCAATCTTCCGCAAGGCATCATTGCTAACACTTTCCCACCCTGAAACTGTGATGAACGGACCTCAACAAACTATGTGGCCGCACAATATACTGGTCATACGCCTCGCCTATCATGAGACCGAACAGCAGCCGGCAACGACGTCTAAAATCTAGGTGGCAGCTCAACTGCTGCCATCAACGAGGCGGCACACCGGATGGGTGGCCAAAGTAGAAAAGTGGCATGAAAGTTGGCTGCCATGGACCGTTGTCGAGCGCACGGTCCCCGCAGTGAGAGAGGGGACCTTCCCAGCCACGTCACGCAGGATTCGGCAGGACCTTAGTCGTAGAGCGTTGCCGCTCCGGCCGAGTGCGCCAGCCATACCTCTCGCGAACCCCTACGACACGATAGGGCCACGCGAGGTACAACTTACCTCCACTTGCGGGAGCTGTCACCATCCCTTAGGTGGGCGTATCCCCGCCGAGCTACCGGTCCACAGTACGAAAGTTTTTACATGCAATCGCAGAGGTGGACCAGCCGAGGGCGTTTCTCGTACGCTGTCGCATAGGGGGTACGCGCCGTACCACGCCTCTATCGGACCCGTACGCAAGCCAACGCACTGGGGGCTGAAGTCCCAAGCGCGACTCGTTGTCGGTCGACTAGGACGCATCCTTCTCACCACGCATTACACCACGCCAAAACAAAAGTCAGATCACTCACACGAAACAAAACACTCCTAGTCCCTTCAGTATCCATGTGATACGGAAATCGGTTAGGTATCGCGCGCTTGTCTTAATATAAAACTGCACGAATGCAAGGTTTTCTCATATCGACTAGCCATGCAAGCATTCGCAAGCAATCGCAATGATGGCGTACTATGTACTACCCATAATCGTGTGGTCCTCGATAGTCTCAAGGTTCGCGTTCAACACTCAAGTGTCGGCTGACACGCGCCTGGAGGGGTTTATCTCTCGACATTAAACAACCGCCGAGGCGGTTGAGAACCACACCCTCTTCTGCACCCTGCGGAGAATCGGTGGTACACAGGTTCCGGCCTGTGGTGGCAATCAACCCTTATGGCCATGGAGACGAGCTCCATCATCCAAGGCTTTGAGAGAAGTCAGGGATTTAACTTTGACGGCTGCCACGGACTTCAACGTCCAACTATAAAAATTAACAAGCAAAATCACCCAATAAATAAACAGGCATCCCAACACCCATATTAATTCAAAACTTGAGATAAATAAAAGAGGGGAAAATAAACACATCAGGTATGCAGATCGCGCGACACATGGTTGTCATTCTCACTGCCTCCAAAGTAAGGCTCGTATACCAAGCTTCAAGATACTAACCTGCATAAACACATGCACATACGAAAGCCACATTGCCATGCACCACTGTGGTCAACTTTACTGTTCCCTGTAACTCACAACACGCCTCACACACTCCAACCCCAACCATTGTCCAACTTTCCATAAAAACCCATCAGTTCTTTATAATGGTCATTAAAAGAAGTCTGGTTAAAACTTTCAAAGAAACATATCAAATCTCAGGGCTAAGGCATCAAGTTGAGGTACAGATGTAAGCAACGTTGTGTCATGAGCCGACGAGTCGGCGATCAACCAACCGACCTGTTATCAAAGTTAACAGAAGACGACCCTCGTAGGATCGAGTTGAACTAGTCAGATCTTGAATCAAAAACGGCCAAGAAGGACCTGTTACACAACACAGGTCAAATCCCAAATACTTTAACTTCAAGTGTACGGCGAATAAATCCCCATATCACATCTTACTCAAAATCTCGAAAGACTATATCTCAAATTTCTCTCTCCAATGGTCCTCAAAGAATAAGGAAAATTTTGGCAGCATCTCCCCTACACAGGGTGAATCGCCAAAACTTATCCTACCAGAATATAATATAACTCTTTAAAACTAGAAAAATTTCGGTAGCGCTTCCCGTAGGAAAAGTGTCTGTTCAGAATTTATACGAGGCTAAATATAAAATTCAGAAATAACTCTGACTTCTCAAAGTCTAGTTTTGTCCAACTCCCTGATTTAGTAAAAATTTGGGTAGCACCTCTCCTAGAAAACTAGGCTTCCCAGATTTTAACTAAGCCAGATATAAACTCAAACAAAACTTGAATTGTGAAAGTCAAAATTTGACTAACTCCTCGGTTTTGTAGATATTTCGGCAATGCTTCCCGTAGGAAAAGTAGCTATCCAAAATTTATACAGAGCCAAGTAAAACAAAAGATCCCAAAAAATGCGAGAACTTGATCTAAGTAACTTAACTTAGAAAATGCAGGAATTGAACTAACTCCTATAGCTCCAGCACGTGGCGAGCACTAACAGACTACCCTATTAAGCAGCAGAAATAAACAGAACTTGAACAAAAGACAAGACTTTGCTAACAAGCATGTCATGTCAACAACTCATTCATCCAGTTCAAAAACAAGGGTTCGTTCATTCAAAGTGTTAATCTTTCGCTTGTCCTGATCACAGAAATATTGGTCTCGTATCTTACTTGGTTGATTATCTTTCAAAGTTGTTCTCAGTCAACCCCATGCAATCTGACAGACTTAGCAAGGCGACCGAATCAGTCAGAACGACCTCATCTCCAGCCCCAATTCAATGTCTTAGGCAAAACGAGCAAGGCGACCGAATCAATCTGGAGGACCTCATTTCCAGCCCCAGTTCAATGTCTTAGGGAAAACAAGCAAGGCGACCGGATCAGTTTGGAGGACCTCATTTCCAGCCCTAGTTCAATGTCTTAGGCAAAACGAGCAAGGCGACCAGATCAGTCTGGAGGACCTCATTTCCAGCCCCGGTTCAATGTCCTACGCAAAACGAGCAAGACGACCGGATCAGTCTGGAGGACCTCATTTCCAGCCCCAGTTCAATGTCTTAGGCAAAACGAGCAAGGCGACCGGATCAGTCTGGAAGACGTCATTTCCAGCCCCAGTTCAATGTCTTAGGCAAAACAAGCAAGGCGACCGGATCAATCTGGAGGACCTCATTTTCAGCCCCATTCCAATGTCTTAAGCAAACAGCAAAGCGATTGGATCAGTCTGCAGGACCTCATCTCCAGCCCCATTTCAATGTCTTAAGCAAACAGCAAAGTGACCGGATCAGTCTGAAGGACCTCATCTCCAGCCCCATTTCAAAGTCATCGCAAGCAGACATCGTAGATTCTTACAACACACAGATGACTTAATCATGCATCGTAGATTCCCCTTCTGATTCGGTTAAGGTCCTGAATTAAAGTCAAGGAAAATATACAAAAGTCAAAACTAAGTCAAACTGATCTTGAATGAAGGGTGGTATAAATAGGGGTATACGGGATTCTAAGGGAAATCGCGTCGACCTACGTCGAAGTTCCCTGCCTTCACGGTCCCGCCTGAACCCCGATAGAGTTCCCGCAATCGGTGGGTCGAACCTCCCACAAAGGCCTTGGCACTACGGGTTTCAATCCCGCCTGCTGCCTTCCTCTCTGAACCAATAAACTAGACTGAGACTCTGAAAGGCAGAAGGAGAGAGTATAAGTCACTCAGATACAAGAGAGGTGCACTCAGACCTCGCGTGAGAGGGCCTTGATTCCTTCACTCGCCAGAGGGCCCCGCAATGGTGGCCAAAGTCGCAGTAAAACGACCGAACTCGAAGTTGAAACGTAGAGCAATCGCACCCTTACAGCCCTTCAAGTCGCAACAGCCTCCCCCTATGTGGAGTCAGATCACTCCCCAAAGATGCAACGTCGTTCCCCTGACCAGCTTGTTGTTACATAGATGAGAAAAAAAAAACTGTTCAAATAGATCACACCCCTGTGCTCTATTTGAAGCACATGCAAAATGCAGTTGAGTTCAATAAAAAACTGCACAATTAGTAACCGTGCGCAGCACTAAGGCGCGATAGTTATGCACAACGCTATGCCCGGCAAGACAGCAAGGCCCAGCGCCTTGTATAGAAACATACGACGTGCGTTGAGGCGTGGAAGCAGCACGCACAGCAACCCAGCAAACATTGCGGGCACGGGCAATGCTCAACAGCATGTCCAACACTGCCAGCATTTATCGCATTTCTTCATATCAACACTTATGTCCACGATGACAGACTCAAACCCCCGCTGCAGTCTTCACTTCGTAGTGCCAGCAACAGTTGAGGGTGCACCATGTAGCAACAGCCTTGATCTTCACAGTTGTGCTCAGATACACAGTCAAGTCGGCTGCTCTCGACAGCAACAGTCCCGTAGCACATGGCCAACAACTTGCCTCACGGGATTGCAATGCCCTGTAGCAGCCTTCTACGCACAGCAGTAGTATCTAGCCAACGCAGCGGTCGTACGTAGTGATATGCAGCCAAGCCCTGCGTACACAGCCAGCACTGTGTGCACAGCATCAGCAGCAAACGCTACTCCGAGCAAACAGCAGTACCGCTGGCCTCGGCAGCAGTAAACGGATTCCAATATGACCCTCACATACAAATGCACAATCGCAGTGTTGCTGATTTCAGCAACGGCCCAGCTACAACAGTCTGCCCATGTTGAGGATGCGTCGAACAGCGGCTGTGTCGACAGTCGGACCAACTTGGGAGTAACGGGAGCGGCGCAGCACCGAAGGTACGACAGTAGCTCAAGAGCAACACTTCCTTGCCTTAGAAATGGTAACCAAGGTGTATGCAGGTGTCGACCATGCAGAGCATTACCACGAACAGGTACTTGTCACCTATTCCGCTCTCATTCTTATACTCTCTCTCTTTCTCCCTCTCTGCATCTTCTGATCGCCACTGGTCCACTTGCCGCCTCGCTCAGCCGTTGCACAACTATTAGCTGCCAACGAACCAACCATGCATCCCGTAGACGTCAGCAGCAACAACCGAGGTACATGAAGACGTCAACCTTGTAGACCATCGCCAAGACCAGGTACGTTCTCACTCATCATTATCCTCACCTCCCTCCTACTATTCTCTCTCTCTCTCTCTCTCTCTCTCTCTCTCTCTCTCTCTCTCTCTCTCTCTCTCTCTCTCTCTCTCTCTCTCTCTCTCTCTCTCTCTCTCTTTGCGGTCGGCCTCGCCACTCCGAATGAGCAGAATCAGATTGAATCTTCTGCTAAAATATAGGACTATACATTGTTTCCTGGTCGCGCACGCAGAGAGATACTGTGCGGCAACTTCCATCTATAGGATGAACAATGCACCGACTTCGGGTAAGTCTCCAACTCCGCGGCTCACCTCACACTACTCCCTTGATCGTTTGGATGAGCAAAATCGAAATGAATCTTCCGCTAGGATGCGGGAAGTTCATGAAGATGTCTTGCAGATGTCTGACAGGATCACCAACGCTAGGTAAGTTGTCCCTCTCTCGCTTATTCTCCTTCAATCGCACGCCAGCTTGCCACTCCTACGATTCTCTATAACGCACCTCGTCCGGAAGTCGTCCTGATACATGCGCCTATGCAGGAGACGAGGGAGAAGCCACCGCCGGAAGGATGACGAGCATTCGGGTGATGGCAACCAATGAGATGGAAGCCACGATGGCAGTAAGTATAACAATGATTATCACAGTTGTGATGACTACGTCGGCGCTCTCAATCGTCATGTTTCGTAGCTTTCACCAAGAAGACATCCGCCAAGATGCAATTCTTCAGGTAAGCGCTCCTCCTGATCCATATCTCGTCGTCGCAGGTTCCTTAGTCGGCCCGCACGTAAGCATGGATCAGCTCGATCAGAGGTAACTACTGTCCAACTTTATCGCTCCTAACCTTCCCTTCATTTCCTCTTTGCTCAGCTCATTCTCCCTCCTACTCGCGGCTGTTTATCACCCCCGCCTTTCAATTTCCCCTCAATACCTCTGTAATCGTGAATGTATCCTCCGTTTGAACTTGACATTATACACTGTTGCTCAGCCATACGCACAGCAGCATCAAGATGAATCTTCAGCCGGAACACGAAAGTGGGCACTATTGCTCCGCCATGCATGCGCCAAGATCGGGATGAATCTTCAGCTGGAACATGGCGGAGTCGTCACTCATGACTCGTCACTGCTACTTCTTGCTTGCCTGCGTGGTCGACTTCATGTCACTGCTCGATCCGTGCTCATGCTTCGTAAGTCCCGTAGCAGATTTGCGCCTTCATGAGCATGGATGCACTCCAACCAGGTAAGTTCACTCCAACTTCCCCATCTTCGACTTTGATGACGGGCAGTCCCACGGCCAGAATACCATGCGCACGAAGAGCCATTAATGGAAATCAAAAGAAAGGGAATGATTATGCCCCTCGAGCACAGGCAGATACATAGCCGTGTGAATGCAACTACTAATATGGTGGTGGGTTGGGATCGCGACGAAGAATACCAGCTGAATTGCGTTTAGCAACGGGATCTCCATGAGGAAAACGAACAAACGTGACCATGCCCCAATACTTTAGCAAACCGGGTCACGGGTCTTCCCTTGAAACATGCGAAGATACATCATCCGAACAGCAATTTGTTTTTGGTCTTCCCGCTCGTCCTTCCTCACATTTCGCGCAGCCTCTACCACTCACCCCGGCCAAACTAACGACCCAGTGTAAAAACTAATGCTACCACTGCGTTCGCCTCACCTTAAAACCCCCGTTTCGCATCTTCACTCGCTCGATTCCATGGAGAATCGAGTGAGTTACCTTTTTTTTCCTTTCGCCACCCTCACTCTCCTCCATCTCCCGCGCACCACTTTTTTCCACTAACTCCTACACTAACTCTCTGACCAAACTAACCCTATCATTGCATTCGCCCTATGCCAAAACCCCTATCTACTATCTTTCCTCGCTCGATTCCATTGAGAATCGGGTGAGATATCGACTTTTTACTCACGCCATAGCCACTCTCCCCTTCGTCTTCGTCTTCCCGCCTTCTTCTCTTACCGTCATCTTTTTCTTCGTCCGCTGCTTTCCCTCGATGATAACGCAGCGCCTGATAGGGCCTGATCGCACAGCGGTCCTGATGTCAAAACTGAAACTCCATCAGCTTCGTTGTGGGAGAGCAGGCCAGATCGCGGGTGATGGTCACTACAACCAACCCGTCCACGGTAGAGTACTGGGTTCATTCCCTTGTGTAAGAGGCTACCAGCTATGTGGCTAAAAAGGAAAATTATTAGTAGTAGTAGTAGTATTAGTATGATTATTATTATTATTATTATCATTATTATTATTATTATTATTATTATTTTATAAAGGTGTCTAGCCCGATGTATCCAACCTCGGCCATCGACATGGTGCACACGAGCAGGTCCTCTCCCACCCGTTGTGCAGGCGATTGCACTCAGAGCACACTCACACTGGCACTTCTCCGTATGCACCTGAGGACAGCCATGCTCACATCCAGAAAATCGGGCTACGTCCCAAGGAACCATCCCCAGAACTCACGCAGAGAAAAACTGACCAGCCCATGCATTTCCTCATGATCGTATTTTGCTCTTTTGATTGTAGTTGGGTTTGAACTTGGGTCTGTATTTTAACAGTTCGAGGGTGTACTAGCTGAGCAAGCCCTGTCGGCGCCAAGGCACAACCTGAGCCCAGCAGGATCGAACTCGGACCTGCGTTTCAACAGTTCATGGGTGTACCAAATGAGCCAGGCCCGCAGTTGCTGTTCCCACAGGCTTATTTTCAACAGTTTGCGGGTGTACCAACTGAGCTAGGCCCTCTGGTGCTGGTCCCACAGGCCTATCTTCAGCAGTTTGCGGGTGTACCAACTGAGCTAGGCCCTCTGGTACTGATCCCACAGGCCTGTTTCACACAGTCCGCGGGTGTACCAGTCTGAGCTAGGTCCTCAGGTGCAGGTCCCACGTGCCTGTTTCACACAGTCCGCGGGTGTTCCAGCTGAGCTGGGCTAGCTCGTGCTGGTCCCACAGGCCTGCTCACACCCAACCTTCTCACTTTTCACAACAGGCTGAGGCTAACAGGCTGTGCATCCCCTGGCCATGGCTGCCGAGACCTATTCCACCACCCTGCGGGTCCTGGTGCAGATCTTGGCGACAGTAGCAAATATTCAAATGAGAACTTTGAAGGCCGAAGTGGAGAAGGGCTCCACGTGAACCGTTGTTGGGACAGCTTGCCACACAGCCAACGTTGCGGCAGCCTACCACTGGCGCCCCTCGTCCAGGCATAGTTCACCATCTTCCAGGCCCCAACGGGCATGCTCACACACAACCCTCTCACAGCAGATGGTGGTTGGCGGACGGTGCGCCGGCAACGACCCCCGCCACCAAGGTTTCTTCTGCCTCGTGGGCTAATCACCCACCGGCTCGCACGCACGTTGAACTCCCTGGTCCAAGTATCAAGACGGGTAGACAGAGGAATTTTTGCCAGCATCCAGGACACGTCGGAACCCAATCAGGCCCATCGAAAGAGGCGCATGCTCAAGGTCCTCGACTGCCGTAATGGCCACCCGTGTCCGTCAAAGTAGTAGCCGAGCCAAGCCCGTGGGTTCTGACGTCGGTCTCGAAACCGATTACCGAGTCAAAGATATCAAAAAATAAAAGTTAAAAAAATATATATATAAAATAAAATAATAAAATAAGTATAAATGCGAGGTAACACAAAAAGTAAGGGGACTAGGGGTCGTGCGTCCCGCTGGCCTGCGACGCTACGTCCCGCTAGGTCGCTCATGGTTGCGCCTTGCCGTCGATACCCCGCGCACGCCGCTCACCCGGTCGAGGACTCAACTCTCACCCGGGAGCGCGCCGTCAACTTCGGTCGAGGCCACACCGGCATGAATTACAAAAAGCACACCAAATACCCTTGTAAGGGTATTTGGTACGTCACCGTCAATCAGCCCGCATGTTAGGAATTCACCACACTGGCTAGCTGCCACGCGCGCCACGTGGCAAGATAAAAACATTCCACACTGTGTGGTCGCCGAAGAAGCCACAGTAATCATGAATGGCACCATCGCCACCTGCCACACATTCACCACACCGGCCAGTTGCGTTGCGCGCCACGTGGCGAGACAAAGACGCCCATGCATGAAGTCACCCGCAAGACCACGCACAGGTCGGCTAACCGACGCCCATGGCACAGCGTGGCAACGAAGGTGGCAGACGACGTGCATGGGAAGCGCACGAGCACACTGCCGATCGACGACTCCACGCCACGACAAACCCGCAGATGCCCCGTGTCGGGTGCAATAGCATATGGCCGTCGTAAACTCCCACATGGAAGTGGAAGTTGGGAGTTCCATGCATCGGTCGACTGGCGACGACAACGCCGCACACACCACCATTCAAATTTGAATTCAAATTCGAAATCAAATTCGGAATGGCGGGCCCCCACCCGCCCGTTTCCATCCCCTCACCGAGGGACCAACAGCCCTGGGCCCGGTTATGACGTGCGATGCACGTCCTACCTGCTCACTGCTCCAAGAACGAGGTAGGCCAAGGGGCCAAACACTTGTTGGTTCAAACTA
Source organism: Chara braunii (assembly GCA_003427395.1). NCBI lineage: Eukaryota > Viridiplantae > Streptophyta > Charophyceae > Charales > Characeae > Chara > Chara braunii. Next base: position 136,460 of record BFEA01000780.1, read on the forward strand.
TGGGTGCGACCTTAGAAAGTACCCACACACTCCCTTCCCCACTCTCAACTTTTCGCACAAAATCGCGGCAAGATGCCCTTCGGAGCCACTTTTCCACGTTGCGGGCGACGTGAAAACGGCCATACGCATTCTTCCACTCCATTAATTGCGGGTTGTGGAGTTTCGGAAACCAGTATTTGGAAGACATTTCGCTTTTGCCAAAAGATCCTCCGCTGCCAAAGGGGTCCCGGAAACAATTTCGCAAAAACTTTCTTCCTTTCTGCATTCCTGTGGGGTCCAACTCTTACTAACTCAGCCTGCGATTTTCAGGGCTTCACTCCACTACTCACCAAATGTGCAAAACTAGAATGAATCTTCTCCTAGAAACTGGAACCATACAAGCCATATGTTTTTCTTTTGTGCAAGTGTTGAGGAGTGAAGCGAGGCCCTTAGGGCCACTGCACGTTTAAGAAACAAAAAAACAAAAACACGAGACAACTACTGTAGTGTTTGAAGTTCGTAACCCCTAACTCTTGGAGCACAGACCTGAATCCGAATCCATAATATATTGCTGGCCTGCCCATGTTGCTCCAGCAGTTCAATGAACGTCCTTCCAAATGAATGGGGTCCCTAGTAATTCTTTGCAGGGGACCCTTTGTAAACGAGACTAAATCCAATGAGTATGATGTGACCCTAATTTTTTTTTTCCCCTGTGCACTTATAATTTTCAAAAGGGAGGCACACAGTTGGTTACCACAGCCTGCCCTTTTGAAATTTTTACTTTTTTTTAATTCATAATTGCGCCGCATCACGTGTGTGGATGCACTATGCGGCGCATGTGCACAACTTGCACACACGTGATGCACCACATGTATGCTGGCAAGCATTTACAATTCAATCAAGACTGATTTTGATTCCTCCCGATCCACCCCCCCCCCCCCCCCCCCCCCCCCCCCCCCCCCGTAATTGCGCCTCATCACGTGTGTGTGTGCACTATGCGGCGCACGTGCACAACTTGCACACACGTGATGCGCCGCATGTATGCTGGCAAGCATTTACAATTCAATCAAGACTGATTATGATTCCTCCCCCTTCCCCCCCCCCTGCCCCCCCCAGGGTGGGGAGGCTTAATAAGAAGTCCAAAGTTCCTAGGAACCAGGTTACAGCAATCTGGAGGCTCCCATTGGTACCCAGTCAAGGCACTAGGACGAGGTCCCTCGGGTTCCATCAGCCGACTTATTATGACAATGGAGCGGAGGTATTTTTTCCTACTTCCCCCACCCCATTGCCCTCGTCTATCCTTTACCCTTTGTAATCCCGATTACCATGTATTTCAAGTTCCTCTCATCTGTCCTTATCTTTCCCTCCTTTTTCTATTGTTCATCTTTGCCCTAAAACTCACCTTTACTAATCCACATCTACAACCAGGATCCCCTTGCCACCTTGATCTCTGAGGAAAGGTCCAAACTGGAGATATTCGCTAGTGTCCGCTGCCTCTACTGATGCAGGGAGGCAACCCCACGAGCTCCCAAATGCGGTTTCCCTCCATCCTTGCTTCTGGGCCCACTTTGCTCCTTCATTCAAATTCGCTTGGATGGTACTCCGCAAATCTTCCTTGGCATATGCCATGGTTCTTCGACCCCCTTGATTTTCCTGATTGCGGCAACACCAAATGGCCCAAAGCACGGCCGCCCTAACTACCTCCAAGACCTCGCCATCCTCTTTTATTCTTCCCTCTCACACAAGTGACCCGAGTAAGACCCCTGCCCCCCCCCTTTCTCTGGTCATCGCCTTGCTTTTTTAATGGGAGGTTATATCTTTCCGCCACCCTATTCCAGTGCTTCCAGAAGCCTTATTGTCTTCGACAGTGGAGGAACAAACGTGCTTCTACAGCGTCCTTACAGAGTAGGCAAAGCGAGTCCATATGCCAACTTTTCGTAGACAACCATTTCGCAGTGGGTTCAAATGAACAATCAACCAAAGAGAGCATGCTTGCCTTTGGTCTGGTCTAAAAGGTTCTTGCCATTCACCTTTCCTGCAAGAGTCGAGATCTAAGTCGGGCACCCATCCTCACATCATACGAGATCAAAAGAGAAAGATAAAGAACTTTTGTAGTAACCTGATGAAATGGCCACGCCGTTTTGAGACTATGGTACGGTAGGCACACCCACCCCCTGGGATCGAAAGAAAGATCCTGTGCAGGGGCTCCCTCTCGCACAAGTGGCCCGAGTAAGACCCCTGCCCCCCCCTTTCTTTGGTAATCGCCTTGTTTTTTTAATCGGAGGTTATATCGTTCCACCACCCTATTCCAATTCTTCTAGAAGCCTTGTCGTCTTCGACAGTGGAGGAACAGGAGCGAGATGTCTTCTACAGCGTCCTTATAGATTAGGCAAAGCGAGTCTGTATGTCGACTTTTCGTAGACAACCATTCCGCAGTGGGGATGTTCAAATGTACAATCAGCCAAAGAGAGCCTGCTTGCCTTTGGTCTGGTCTAAAAGGTTTTGGCCGTTCGCCTTCCCTGCAAGAGTCGAGATCGCAATCGGGCACTCATCCTACACCATACACCAAAGGAGTGCCCCCTTCACATCATACCGGATCAGAAGAGAAAGATAAAGAACTTTTGTAGTAACCTGATGAAATGGTCACGCTATTTTGAGACTATAGTGCGGTGGGCACACCCATCCCCTGGGATCGAAAGAAAGATCTTGTGCAGGGGTCCCAGGCGGAAGCGCACAGGGCGGGTAGGGCCTTTACCTTGCAGCACTGCCACCAAATAGATATGCGATTCTTTCGGTATTAGTTCTCCTTAATGGTGTGGACAGATGGGTGTACCCAAATATTGTAGCCATTTGTCACCTTCCAGGCCCGTGCTCATCCTCCAGCGGCTGCACCAATTCATAGACCATGCCCTTTTCATATTCCTTAGCCACCCATTCTGCCACCGTTTCCTGTCACGCTGGAGCAGGTGCACCCATCCCACCCGGATTGCCTCCCTAAGTGCGTGCAAGCGCTGGGTCTTCGCTACTTGCTCGTGTAACGGTTGCTCCAGATCCACACTTACTCTGCCAGTTCCAGAGGTGTTTGATCTGGTAGACTCCCTTCTCCATCCATTGCATGCCAAATGCTCCCGGTACCCCTTGCCATGCAAACAACACGCCATCCTCTGCGAGTATGAAAGTATTGCCAAGATCTGGTCCACAGTGAAAGGCTTATGTTTGCCTAAACTGAAATTGACAGCAGAACGCTAGGACCGAGGACCATAATGTTTCTTCTTTAAGATTACTCAGCATCTATGGTGCCATCAATGCCTGCCAAACAGCTTGTGGTGCCACCCGAATGGTATCCACAAGCAATGGGGCTGCCAGTTGTTCCAATTTGCCATATGTCCTGGCCTGCAATGCTCGCGCCCACCAATCATCATCCAGAATCACTAATCCTCCCTGCACCTTGGGTTGAATCAAATTGACCCATGCCACTCTTCCGATTGTATCCTCTGTGTTGGTCGGCCGGCCCATATAAACCTGGCCAGTGCTCCACAAAGATCCAGAAGGCAAAGCTTGTAGATAGGTTTTATATTAAATTGATTTTTCCGTACCTCTATGAAGTAAACCAATATGTGGTTTTGGAACTGGCGGCGCGTAGGCATATGGATCGCGACTGTGTACCATAGCATTGATAGGAGGGAGTTGTTGATTAGTATTGCCCTCCCAAATACTCTGGTTGACATTCTTCCCACCCGAGATGAGGCTCGGCCGATGGTGGCAGCAATTATGTCTGCAATCTGCATTGCACCTGCAGAACCTGAAGCCAACTTGATTCCCAGGTACCGAATGCCAACCCCTTCCAGCAGAATTTGTGTTTCCCCCACGCTTTCCAAATCCACCCCCCGCGGCAGAATGACCATCTACTTGTTCCAATTTACCTTTCCTTCTGAGTACATCCCAAAGCCAGTTAACGTGTCATGAAGGAGAGCCAGAGGTTCTGGTTTCAGTAGTGTAACAGCCCCTGTGTCATCGGCAAATGTTGATGATTTAATTTCGGCATTAATTAATCTAACTCCTACCATCCCCTAGTTAGCCCAAATCATATCATGAAGGACTTCAGCATTATAATGTCGGAGAGAGAGGAAAACTCTGGCAAACCAATCTGGTCGCTAGGAAACTTGAGGACAATTGACCACAGACGTGAATTACCACTGTCCCTGTTTTAAGCAACCTCTACCCATGTCACGAATCGCTTCCCCACCCCTCTCCTAGTTAGTACTTCCAGCAAGAATCGTCAGCATACTCTTCTTTTTTTTCCCCTCCTTTTCCATGTGGAATCGTCAGCGTAGTCTATCATAAGCTTTTCCCAAATCAATCGAAATCAGCGCCACCTGTTAATACAGCACCTTTGCGACCTCAAGGAGTTGTTTCGCTAGGAAGATGCTGGTGAACATCCCTGGAACAAAACATGAACTACACCTAGACTGTGACCTTCATGAACTACACCTAGACTGTGACCTTCACAATTCTCTGCCAAGACTTTGGACACGATTTTATGATATGAATTCAAGACAGAGAAGGGCCTCCAATTTCGGATACCATCCTTGTCCCTTTTCTTAAAGATCAAGGTTACATAGACCTGACCAAATCCCTCAGGGTTTATATCTAGGCAATTCCACAATGGCCTTCCTCACTTCTTTCGCTTGGATGGGTCCCTCCAATTGTTGGGCTTGTCCTTCCAACAGGCATGTTCAGATTGCGGACGACACCGCCGCCTGAGCCTTTTGTTCCATCTCCTGTTGGGACCACTCCTCCTCCTCCATAAACAACCATTTGTAATAATCGACTTCATATCTGAAAATGTCCAGAGTGCATTCTGCCAGTGTCATGTTCATGTGAAACGGGTCTCTAAGTTGGCGCATACTGATGGTGGAGTGCTTTCATTTTACTTCCCGGAAGAACCAACGGGTCATGCGTTTTCCTTGTTTGATTCATCTGACTTTGGTAGCCCACTTCGTTCTGGCCACCTTTTTGGTTATCCATTGTCTCCATTCCACCATTAGTTGTTCCCTTTTTGCCGACCATTCATTCTCCAACTAGCCATCCCTCGGTCCCTCCTCCATAATTGCCATTTTTTCCACGAATTTTGTCCATGTCCTCTCCTTTAGTAATCACTAGACTTTTACTCTTCTTCTACGTACCACAACCAATGTTCTGGACCCATCCTTGATCCAAGACAACATAGGTGTGTCCTATGTTTTTGTTCCATCCACTCTTCCCAATGTTGCCCAGTCAATATGCTAAACCAGGCATCCCGAAATACCCAAGCCGGCAATGCCTTCGGTGTCTGCAGAAGCACTGGTTCCACCAGCTTTGCAATCGGTGCTACTACCGTTGCATAGTCTAATGAGGCCCTAGGGACTACTTCGATTTGCAAGGACCTCAAGCTAGTCTCGCTATCCACCCAAACCATAACTAAACGGACTCACTTTTTTTAATGAGACCCAGCCCAGGTAAAAGTCCTCTAGTCCGAGTACAGTTTCCTAAAGAGGTCCACCATATGAAGTTGGGCCATCACAAGTTGCACAGCACGAGCGTGGGAACATGGTTACACCAGTACCACCGAGTGCACTCTTGGCTCAAAGACGGTGTTAAAGCCTCCAGTTATAATGGTATGCTTAGCTTCCGGCAAAATAGTAGGCAGTGACCGCCAAAACCATTTGTGATCAAAACATTTGTAGACACAAAACATCAATTCCTTAAGGGAGAATTGTTGAAATGCCCCTAAAAGTTATGATATTTCATCAGATACCCCTAAAACACAGGAGTACGACGAAATGTCCTGAACTTCTGCTTTTTGCTCCTCTCAAGACCATGGGTGTGACGAACTCGCCGGGATGGCGGTCCATCAAGATCAAAACGAAGGGGTGAGGGAGATGGAGATGGAGTTGGAAGGGACAGCACAGCTCCAACGCAGACTCAAAACGCACGTACTCTAAAATGTGTTGATGAAGAGTGTGGTGGTACCGGGCAGGACAAGACTGGACTGAATGAATATATGGCCTGTGGGATAAGGCCACGGCCTAGTCCCACAAGCCGAACAGGCAACATAACCAAATAGCCTTAGCTCTAGGCCAACGCAGTCAGGCACGTTGCACGATCCTCAAACCTGTAGTTGATTGCAAGAGCCATAAACACACTTCCGCAAAAACAGCAGAACTCCACAACAATAAAGATGAGAAATCTAGGATGCGGAGCAAGCTCCATGCAGTGTCCATGCAATGCAGCCTAAGCTATATAATGTCAAAGCAAAAGCAAATATCTAATATACATATCCTAGCTAACACCAGAAAATGAAATGTAGCAGGGTATAATTCTAAAGTCCTAGAGGCAATTGTCTTAGCGCTGAAGGGAAACGATAGCAATATGTCACAAGATAATGTTGTGTCGTTAAACCACTAAGAGTGGGATGGTCTCAGAGGGGGTGAATGAGCCTAAGAATCGAAACTCCTAAGGGTAGTCATACACGAAGATTGGATTGGCCATCAGGCTCAGGGCGAGGGAATGGTAGCAAAACAAAACCAATAACCCTAACAGATGGTCCATCAAGGCGAGTAATGCTCGACGAAAGGGTGACATCATGAAGGGTCAAGCATGAAAGGGGAGTCTGGAATAGGGTGGAGATACGCCTAATTGAAGGCATGCAATAGCCGACACTAGGGTGATGAGGGAAACATGCACACAACTTACCGACTGAGAGGGAACTCTGGAGCAAGGAAGCCAAGATAACGCTACGGTCCCAATGCCTATGCGATACCAAGGGAGAGCCCAACTCACGGAGAACCAGCAAAGTGAGAACCCTCATGCAACACATACAAGGGAAAGCACAAGGTGGGTTGGTGACGTTAAGTAATCGCGTCGAAGGTAGTTGAAGTCGATAAAGTAGCTGAAGTCGTCGAGGTGGTCGATGAAGTTTATGAAGTAGGAGTCCCGTCGATGTCGAAGCAGAGCCGCAAAACGCTCACATCCTGAAGAAGTTGATGATGGAGTACCTGATACTGTGAGTAAGTGGTACGAGATAGGTAGGTAATAAGAGTGTCAATCATCGAGACGCCAAGGGCGTCGATGAGTGCATTGTGGACGCACGAAGAGGTTCGTCTGCTCCTGAAGAACGGCCTCTGAGGGAGTGGGCTCGTCCTCAGCAATCTCCTCAACCTGAGGAGGAAGAGGGTCAGTCAGTTGAGTAGGAGCAGATTTTCCAGCACGACGAGCACGATCATACGCACGCACCAACATCGTGACGTACTAAATGTTCGAGGGGCTCCCAAGTAGCCTTCTCATCAGGTACTCGATGCGTGAAAGGGTATCGTCAGCAACTCGACGAGATAGGATGTCGAAAACGACGAGCTCCTCGTGACCGTCCACCATGATAGGTGGAGGGCGCTCATAAGGACATTCGGCGAAGCGTTCGAACGATCTACGATAAGGACACAGAAAGGAGACATGGTATACATCGTGCACGAGAGCCTATCGAAGGTAATCAGGTAGCTTCACACAAAAGCTCACCGGACTAGCGACAACATCAGAACCGACAACATAAAGGATGCGGCATGGACCGAAGACTTGATGCTTGAACTTGCGTAGCGTATCCGCTTCGAGCTGCGAGTGGTGTGCGTCGACGAGCACATCGTTACCGACTTTGAATGGATGATCCATTCGTGATCGGTTCGCTTGTGTGGCATGCAAGTCTGGGAGTCGACTAGACTCTTGTGTGCGTGTCTCATAATCGTCGCCATGTGGACAATCCAAGCGTCAAGCGCAGGACAACAAGTGTCTGGAAGCAACCGTGACGATCGTAGGAAATCCACGGGTACGGGACGGTTATAGCCGAGGTTGTAATAGAATGGCAACATCCCCGTGGCTGGCGAAACGGCGTGGTTGTACACAATCTCCGTGTGAGGTAAGTGTAAGTCCCACCGCAGGTCATCCCTAATAAACTTTCGGAGGATATTACTACCAGTTTTATTGGTGACCGCAGTCTGACCATCCGTCTGAGGGTGGTAAGACGACAAGAAGCGAAGTTTGTGTAGGAATCGCCATAATGTCTTGATAAAACACGGGTCACGATCGGAGACGATGCTCTGAGGTAAGTCGTGATCTCTCACGACTCGGTCGAAACGATGTTGGTGACCTCACAAGCATTAATGTGATAGCGGCACGGGACAAAACGTGCACGTGAAGCGATCAATGACGACCAAGATAGCATCATGACCTCACTCAGAGGGAGGGCGGAGGGGACCAACAAAATCCATCGAGATGGACTGCCAACGACCCTCAAGTACGGGTAGAGGCTGAAGTAACCATACGAAAGGTGGTTCACTTATTCACCTCTTGAGAGGTAGAACCCTCCTGGAGGTAGGCTTTGACGAAGTCCTTGAACTTCGGCCAAAAGTATAGGCGGCAAACACGATCGGCCAAAAGTTATGGCCTGAACGCAGAGCTGTCAAGATGCTGAGCTGTCCAAATGTGGAACTGTCCAGTGGAGGGAATGCATATATGTGGTTGGAGTTGACAAAATTGACCATGGACCGTTCTCACCGAGAGAATATGAAGGAACGGTCATGCCATGCCATCGTGTCGCATAGATGTCGCGATAGTCTGGGCAGTGGCGGTACTGAGTGCGATATGCGTCGCTCACTAAGGAGCAACGGTGGTGACCGAGATGGCAACAAGTTAGATGGGTTCCTGATTGTGATAAGGACAGCAGGACAAGGCATCAGCGACGCGGTTCTTTTCACCCTATGTTACCAGTTGTTCGATGGTAGGACGTCGTCCTGGGCGGACAGTCGAGGGGATCCCAGACGTCCGGGCGCCGACAACTCTATTTTTAGCAATTAAAAGCACCAAAAAAAAGAAAACAAATTGAGGGCGTTTTTAATTTAATTTTTATTTTAAATTTGACATCGAATTCCAATATCATCCCAAGGCAAAAGTTGTTCAGTTTAATTTTTTACATAACATAGTTTTTTTCATAATCTTTTTAGGACTTTTTTTTTTTTTTTGGCGCTCGGGCTTGGACAGACTGCCCGGGGAGGATGTCCGACCAGTTGTCCGAGCGGACAACCCCGAACGGTTAGGGGGGTTCCGGACGTCCGATCAGGTAACCTAGGTTTCACCCTTGATAGGTTGAGTGGTGAAACTGAACTCCAATAAATTGCGCCACCAGCATGCCTGTCGAGGGGAAAGTTTGGGCTTTGTGAGGAAAGCCTGGACAACAGAGTTGTTCGTGCGCACCGTGAAGGGAGCCCTATGCAACTAGTGATGCCAATGCTGGGTAGCATAAACTACCACGACAACGTCACGTTCATCGGCAATGTAGTTTATCATGGCCGACAATAACTGACAGGGGTAGAAAGTGATCGAGCAATCCTTAGCGCGAGCCTCGACAGTCCCATCCTCCGCGATGGTCGAAGAGTAAGTAACGGGAGGACTGTCAATGGAGGGTAGCGATGGAAGGGTAAGCGTCAGTCGAGAAGCAGTGTCAACAGGAGGAGGAGGAAAGTGAGGAATATGGGGATAAGGGAAGTCGGGTGGGGAAGGAAACACCTGGGAAAGTACAACTCCTACTGCCAAATCTAACGCATCGGTCGTGATGATGAAAGGGCGATCAAAATCAAGGCGGCGAAGAATCGATGCACAAGTCACCGCCTTTTTTAGGGCACGAAAGGCGTCCTTGCAGAAGGGTGTCCAAAACCACCGCGGGTTCTCTTGGAGGACGATGGACTAGCGAATCCCTGGATGAAAGCACTTAGTAACCAGTGAGGCCTAGGAAACTGCAAGGGTCTCATTTTTTTACAACGAATCTTTTCCCCGCACCTGCGCGTGTGTGTGTATGAGAGAGACTACTCTGGCACGACAAACGCGTCGGCTCTCTCTCTCTCTCTCTCTCTCTCTCTCTCTCTCTCTCTCTCTCTCTCTCTCTCTCTCTCTCTCTCTCTCTCTCTCTCTCTCTCTCAACCCCATCTTCCCCCCACTTGTGCTTCACCTGCGCGCGAAAAAAGAAAAACGAGGTTGCTTGCTTTCTTTTTTTTTCTAAGAAGAATCTCATTTATTTATTTGTTTTCCTTTTTGTTCTGTTCATGTTGTACTACTGGTAGTTCGGCAAGGCTCAGCGTACCGGTAGCCAGAGGGTCCCAAAAAAAGTACCTCCAGGTACTGGTGGTTTAAGGGCCTAGTTGCACTACTGGCCATCCGCCACAATCCCTGGCAGACTACTAGTACTGGCAAGTGAAAAAGGAGAAAATCCTGCCGAGTCGGAGGCCTAAATTGCGCTTACTCACCACTATTCAATTTGAGCAGAAAGGTTAAAAAAAGGTTCTTCGTGACGTCTCCAGTGGTGAAGCTGGAGTACTCACCAGCAATTGATTTTGTGGAGGGGACCACTAGGACTACCCTCAACAAAACAGCAGTGGAGGGGACACTACGACTACCCTCCACAAAACAGCAATGGAGGGGACACTAGGACTACCCTCCA
>BFEA01000780.1:152731-201466 GCA_003427395.1 Chara braunii
TGTGTGTGTGTGTGTGTGTGTGTGACACAAACAGGAATCAACAAAACTTGGCATAAGGTGGTCGTCTGGACTGAATCACCATATGCTTGAGAGAGATCGAAAGAATGGCACCCAAGCAGAGCAGGGCGCGAGCCCGAAATGACGGGAGCTGAAGGTCGCCATGGGGGAAGAGAGATGGGTAAAGCAGGTGCAGACGGACATTGCGACAGGGTGTCGAAAGATGGAGAGTCGAGGGCAAAGGGAGGAGGAGGAGGAGGAGGAGAAAGGATCAGATGGAGGCTTACCTCTTTCGCGCGGAGCTGTTCACCGCTCCCTCGACGAAAAAAAGAAAGATTCGACTCTTTGCGGCTTCAAGCATCAATCTAGAGCAGCACAGTGCTCATGTTCCCCCGCGGCCCTCTGTGTGTGTGTGTGTGTGTGTGTGTGTGTGTGTGGCAAGCACAGCCCCCCCACGCCCCCCACCCCGCCGCGACACACCCACCCAAGCACACCAGGGCGCACGCACACGCACGCATGCACGCACACGCCAGCATCCGCGCGATTGCACGCAGACACACGCAGGAAGGAGGGGGCCTGTGGACCTACCGGTAGGGCGGCGATAAGACCAACCAGTACCGGTAGGTCTATTCTAAGTCCATCTGGGCCGTTGGATCATCGGAACCTGACCGACGGCCTGGATTGGCCCTCTGTCTTAAAATCGTAAGACTGCGCGATCCCGGACCGTCGACAAGGTAGGACTCTGCGGCCCAGATTCGATATCTGTTCTTCCAACGGTCGGACCGCGGACGGCCCCGGATTGTGGATACGCGGACTCTTTTCTCAAATTCATCGTTTTGCTACCTGCCTACCACTACGGCCATACAGGGGACCCCCGCAAGTATAGCTACCTCTCACGTTTATTGCATGTTGCCCGTGGTGGCTTAGGGTGCAGGGTTGGAGTCACCACTGGGCGCCCCTACAACACAAAGACCGAGCATTTGCCAGCAGCTGCATCTTGCAACCCACTCGCACTCACACCGTGTTGGCTAAGGACCCTGCTGCTACCAACCAGAGGACTCACGTCACGCAGGAGTTAAACAAAACAAAATGAGAAACAACTTGGGGACAACGTATAAACAACCCCCAAACCACCAAAACGGACACACTAGTCACCTGAAAAAGGTAACGTTGTCCTCTCGCCGCTCTAGACGGGTGCACCAACCGTACTTCTTGCGTTCCCCTACGACAGAATAGGTTCCCTCGAGGTACAACTTACCTTCCCTAAGAAGTCGTTACCACCCTTAGGGGCGTATTCCTACCGAGCCACTGATCCATATAGGAAAGTTTTTATACACAATCACAGAGGTAGATCAGCTGAGGGTGTTTGCTCGTTTCGCTGCAGTATAGGAAACAGTTGGTTACACGTCAAGTGGACCCGAACGTCGTTCTTCCATTAGGGCGCTCATTTCCTAAGTAGTATAAAGCGGACGTCGGTCGATTAGAACGGTGTCAACCAAGCGTGAAACCCACAATATAATCATAGTCCCTTAGATATACAACTCATAAAAGAAAAATGTTACAGTACTCAGATAAAACTTTATCGGAGATAACCGACCATCAAGCGATAAAAGAGTACATCTGACTGAAAGTATTTGAGTATCGTAAAATTAAGATAAAAACCGACCATCTTGGGTCAAACTTCGTGAGTAAAATACTATATTAATTCCCGAACAGAGAGTTGACTTTGATAATAACCTTGATGCAGTCGACAAAATAGTCAGACTGCCCCCATTTTGACATAAGTTGCATTACACCTTCGCTTCCTCATACCAATCATCGTATTGGATGACTGACTACTTAGCAGACGATTATTCACCAGGTGTATTATTTGAAGTGTTGTCAATCTGTAAAATAATTATAACGTTTGATAATTCCCGCACACTATCACAATGCTTTGCCAAAAGCTGGAAAAAAAAATTGGATTTCTATCTTATTGACCAACCTTTGCACACAATCCACTTTTCGCGCAATTGATTACCCCTCAATGTCATACTTGATCTTGTTTATAAGATTTTTTTTCCCCCCCTCAATATTACCTTCCCGAGTCAAGTAAAATAACAATGAGTCTGACATAGAAGCAATCCGATGTGGTCTCTTAGACAGCTTCACTAAGAGAAAAAATGTGCAAGGATGCGTCTAACCATGGTATAGTTGTCGACCCTCCCGAGCCTCAACCTTAATTTGATCGATTCGTGCAAGTTCCTCGTCATCAAAAGTTATAGTAATGTGGGTCTCTTGCACAACTCGAACTGTTCGCAAGTCACAGAGGGAGGTTATTAAAGAGACCAACCTCCATATTGTGACATGAAACGGATGATGCGTTCGAAAAAGGTACCCCTTCGCAGTATTCCTAATGCGGATGATGTCGTAGCGGCCTTTGGATGAAGTAATCTTAACACTCACAATGCCTCGAGAGAGACATTGAAGGTTACTCGCACGATGGAAATACGAAGTATATCCATGCTACTCGTCTGGGAGTTGCGCCACGTTGGCACGAACGCCCATGAGTGAGTTAAGAATTTGTTTTTGCCCCTATTTGAACAAGTTCAGAAATCCAATCCAACGAGTCGGAATGTCGTCGCGAGCCAATAGAAGTCATTTCGCTCGCCGGATCAACTCCTCGTCCATAGTGTCGCGCACCATTAAGTATCTCACCTGGGTAAGATCCCCTCGACCGTCGGTCATCTGTCCACAAAAATAGGTCACATAAAGCATCGATGAGTCGTTGAAGGTTTCGAATTTCATCCCGATTTACAACTCTTTCGCACACGTGCCTATCCACCTCCTCGAAGCGATTAGCATGGATCTGCTTGAAGAACTTAATGTTTTCATATGGCCTCACGCGAGCATCATAGTGCAGGATAAATATGAGATAAATCTATCGAATTTCAAGGTCAAAGCATGATCATAACTCGCCGTGCTCGAAACCATAAATGGCATGAAGGTCATACCACCTCGGCCTCTAAACTCGACTAAAAATAACCTCAAAGATTTGCGCCAACGTTACTAAGAGGTAGGTCCGGGATAAATTTCTTGTCGAGCCGCTGTCCATCCTTAGCTCTCTCCCTTGCAGAAATACTTAAACCGGGTCGAAAACCATACGCCCGATTCGGGTCAACCCTATTTCGTGTTTTTCGGCCCCCGCTACATTGTTTAGCATATCGGTCCCTCAGAGGGACCCTCCCGGCTGTGTCACACATGATTTATGCATGATTTTTTTACTGTGGAGTTTTCGCTGCTCCGGTTGAGTGTGTCAGCCATACCTCTCGCGAACCCCTACGACAGGATAAGGTCACGTGAGGTACAATTTACCTCTGCCCAAAGGGTTGTCACCACCCTTTGACAGACGTATCCCAGCCGAGATACCGAACCACATGAGAAAGCTCCTCAGTTGCAGCTGCAGAGTTAGCCCATCCGAGGGCGTTTCTCATATGTTGTAGCATAGGGGGTACTCGAGGTCGCACTCCTTAATCAGTCCTATACGTGAGTCGTCGCACCGGGAGCTAATATCCCATGTACGATTCGACGCCAATCGACTAGGATTAACCACGCATTACACCTCGTCAAAATAAAGTCAAGTTATACACACAAAACACACCTAATTCTTTTTCGTATCCGACTTACAACTTTTTCGATACGGGAAACAGTTGGGCGTCACACACGAGACTCAAATAAATAGTCGAGAAGATGCATGCTTCATCATATCGACTATGCATGAATACGCAAGCAGTCGCAGTGGTGACGTATTATGTAGTACCCATAATCATGCGACCCTCAATCGTCCTGAGGGTTGCTTTTAACACTCAAGTTTCGGCTGACATGCGCTTGGAGGGATTAATCTTTTGATGCTAGACAACCGCTAAGGCGGTTGAGAGTCTTACCCTCTTCTGCACCCTGCGCAGATGAGCGGTATGCAGGCCTCGACCCTTTGTAGGGCTGAACACCCCTAACATTGAAAGTGGGGATCCACCTTTGGCGACCTGGGAACATGTCAAGGGGTTTGACTTTGACAACTGCTATGAACCTTAACGTCCAACAATAAAAATATTAAAAAGGAATTTCCCCTTTTCTCACGATACAGTCTGTTTGACCAACACGTACGGTTATAATGGATCTCGCGCAGATACCTCATACAAACAAGGGGTTTATGAAACACAAGACAATCATCATCACAGGCGCCTGGCTGGTTTACCATATATAGCATATAGCTACAAATCACAATGTGACTTCATTCAAAATATGTTTATAATCGCAGACAAGGTAAAATTTGGACATTCACTCACGAAACATAGCAGCAATCACATCTAATATTCAACATTGGCAAACCACGCACTATATACGATCAACTGCAAACCCTCTATGCACTTATACCCCTTTGCCTTATTCACGCAAACCCCAACCTTTGTTCAACCTTCCATAATAAAATGCTCAGTACTTTTGTAAATGACATTCAATAAAAGTTTGGGTAAAAACTCAAAGAAACAATTCAACCCACAATGGCTAAGGCCTTTAGGTTAAGTGGTGAGAATGAGTTAGAGTTGAGTAGTAAACCGACGAATAGGCAACCGACCTGTTATCAAAAACGTATCAACAAAAGATCCTTGTAGGATCCGATTGAAAGCAGTCGGATTTTGAATCGAAATGGTCGAAAAATAACATGTAACACAACACAGGTCAATTCCCATAACTAAACTTTAAGTGTATGGATAATAACCCTCCATATCATATCTTACTAAAACATTTCTTAAGATTCTAAGCCTACCTTTCAATGGGTGTTAGAAGAATAAGGAAAATCTTAGCAGCATCTCTCCTATACAAATATAGTTTAACTCATCGAAACTAAGAAAATTTTGGTCGCACTCCCTCTAGAGAAAGTGTCTTCCCAAAAATTTATACTTGACTGAATATAAAATCTTAAACCATCCTTAACTCTAGATAGTCAAAAATTATATAGCTCTATGAATCAGCAAAACTTTAGGCAACATCTCCTTTAGAGAAGTAAATTTTTTAGATTTATACTAAGTCATACATGAACTCGAAATAAAACTTGAGTTATCAACTAACTCTTTAGATTTATAGAAATTTCGGTAGCACTACCTTTAAAGAACTGTCATTCCAAAATTTGTACAAAGTTAAATACAAAACCCGGAAATAATTTCTATTTTACAAAGTCAAATTTTGTCTGAACTCTTTAGATTTGCATAAATTTTGGCAGCACCCCCTCTAAAACAGTACCATTCCAAAATTTGTACAAAGCTAAATACAAAATCTGAAAATAATTTCGATTTTACAAAGTCAAATTTTGTCAAAGTCCTTAATTTAGTAAAACTTGGGGCAATATATGTCTTAAAAAATAAGGTTTTCTATATTTATACTAAGCCTCATATGAAACTCAGACAAAAGTTGAATTTTAAAAAGTCAAAATTTGACTAATTCCTTGGTTTTGCAAAAATTTGGGAACCACTTCCTTTCTAGTGAAAGTGATTTTCCAAAATTTATACAAAGTCAAATGTGAAAAATAAACTTAACGCATAAAATGCAGGAATTGAACTAACTTATATGACTTCAGCACATGACGAGCATCTAAAGCAAATACCTATCAAAGTTGATACTCAAACTAAGCAAAGTTCACACTCAATCACAAAAAAAATCATACCACAATGGGTAAATACTCTCTCAAGAATCTCAAGTTTTTTTCTCATAAGATAGTTCATTGATCTTTCAGATGATTATCTTTTTTACCGATCTTACATATGACATGACGCTACATAATTAATCTTATGAACAATGCCTAACATATCTTAGATTATACACGGACAGGTTGCACAACTACTTCTATCTTCCTTTGGCGTGTGACTAGACCATTCAACGTAGAAAAAATGCCTAGTCGTCATGAGTTGTTTAAATGTTAAAAGTTCAGTAACTCTTCGACTTGTCTTCAAAATATGGGTAGGGGACTGAGTCATTCAGTTTATAAAAAATACTCAACTTGTCCAACTTACTTCCAATTATACTTTTAACTTTATCTCTCTTCTTGGTGATATGACTTACGATAAACCATTCGACTTAAAAACAATGTCCAATTACCTTTTCGCATGCGAATATAGATGAAGTACTTCCAATTATACTCATTTGTGCTTAGTGTGTGGTTTCATACTAAACCATTCGGCTTGGAAACAATGTTTAACCCTTCGTCAAAATCCTCCCTCGGAATAAAACAAGAGATTGAACCATTCGTTTTGAAAACAATGCCTAGTCTATCCCAAGTTACATAAATGTACGAAGTTGGACCATTCGAATTGAAAACAATGCTCACCTTCAGTTAAAAACATGGATACTGCAACCAAGTTTTCAATCGATGACAAATTTTAAAGTTTTTTACCGAAGTTTAAGATTATGAAAATCTTACACTGTTGTACATTAAAAAATCTCAAAATGATTCCTTCCATATTGCAATAATTGCATAAATGTTACAATGTCAAAGTCATTAAAACAGTCTAGTTTCAACAACCTGAAATAAAGGAAATGTAGATTTTATTTGCCATTATCTGAGCGGATCATCGACTATTACAAAACGAAAATCCAGATCGTTTATGTCTCATCAGACAAGGCAGTTTTTTGTTACTCATTGCAAGTCATAACAATTTGTTTAGTTAATTGTACAATTTGATTAATAACTTTTAATTTTCTTACTACCCATGGAGACCTTCTCTTCAATTAAATAAAGTTGCGGGGTTAACTATACCATGTGCGGTATTCACATGACAATTCATGTCAAAGGCACCTTGTACACTGTCAATACTCGAACGGGGGTTAAGTCCGGTGGTAGCTGTATTATAGATGAACTAAAGCAATGTCCAGCAACAACCAGTGTAATATATAAATATAGGTTTGTATCCAATGGTACCCCTGCGTATTATTTGAACACAAATTGCTACTAACGGTACCTCATGCAATATTCTAAGTGAGACTCACTGCTAGCCGTACTTTGTGCGTTATTTGAGTGAGCACTGCGTAAAACTACCTCATTGTCTTGTATACGAACAGAACTAGTATCTCGCAGCATCTTATCCTGTAACCAAATAGGGGTTCTGCATGGTGGTACCTTGGGCTGCAAATGAACAGGGACTAATCACAACTACCGTGACCCCCTTCATGCGCTGTAAACGAACGAAGTCTGTGCATTGAGAGTGATATACAAATAAGGTTTAAGTTAAGTACTACCCTGTGCAGTATTTGAACGTCAACTACTGCAACCAACACCCTGTACAATATTTTAATGAGAATTGTTGTGAATGGTACCTTGCACACTACTTTGATTAATATTGTTGTAAGTGAAACTAATGTATACGAGTTGGACTTGTAACCAACGGTACTTTGTACACCAATTGAGTGCGGTCTGCTACCAGTGAAATTTTGTTTATTAGTTGGACGAGTATCGTTTCCTGCGATTTTGTCGATGCTTTATGAGTGAGGTTCATCACCAATGGTATCACGCGTACTATTCGAACGGGGGTTATTGTTTATGATAATATTAGTTTTATTTTTTTGGTAACTAGGGTGCATTTCTAAATTTAGTTCACGCATCCCTCTAACACAACACATCCCCACCCAACCCTAAAGTTAGGTTGTATATATTCACGATTTCCCTCGATTTGACACAACATTCGCAAAATCGTGACTGAAAATCATTTTCAAACTGAAACTGTGATAACGCATTAATTTTTTATTTATTTTATTATATTTGACTTTGTTCACATGAAAAAAATCGATGGCAGAATTAAGCACTACATAACACTTTTACCATGCATACTAACTGAAGTGGTACTCAACTCTCCTGCGCAATATTGCAAAGAGTTATTGTTTCACATCATCTTTGTGTCGCATACGCACAAGGTCATTGATCAACTAACCCCAATATCGTATAGGAACTGAGTTTATGCTTATGTATATTATGTGCTATCTACAGATAGAGTCTGAATTTAGAAATTCCCTGTGTTATATATGGATGGGGATAGTGCTCGACAATGCCCCTGTGTTGTATTCTAACTGGAATAGAGCAATATTTTATGCGGTATGATGTTAAAGCTTCATATATCTTTGGTCTCCAAAGGGAAAAAACTATTAGCAGGTAACCTATTGAGAGTTTTTGCAGTAAACAATTTGCTGAGAACTTTAATAATTAATTTGCTTGTTGAGAAGTAAGTGGTTGACCATTGGCTGAAAAGCTTGGTAATAAGACCTTGCAGAAAGCCTTAGTGATAATCACGGACAAAGAATGGTATGATTTCATCAGCAACATGAATCGTATTACGAAAGTGTGAGACAAGCATAATTTATTTTTTTCCTCCGTTAATCCGATGAAATATTATTTGCAGACAAATTGTGAAAGAAGAATCATGTACAACAAGGACACTCTGGTGATGCCCTGTACCTTCCAACGAGAGAGTGTGGAAGGGTGGGATAGTAAAGTTTTTGAAGAGATTGAGCTCTACAAAATAATGATAAGGGAAAAAACACTTAAATTAATAAGGGATCAGAAGTTCATTGAGTAAATGATTTACTTCCATGGACAGCACAAGAAACTGCAAAAAATGTTATCATCCATTGAGACCGTCGGTTGCTTGCATTGAATAACCATGACAATCACTCACTATGATGATTTAGTCACCTCCACTAAAGAAGTTAGCAAGACGAAGGTTGTTGGTTTGCACTGAATGAATCATTATAATCAAAGGTGTAAGTCAATCTAATTTTTTGTTGAAAAGTGAGGTAGAGATTAGAAAGAAAAATGTTTTATGGGTGACATAAAACACATAAAAAAAAAGAGCAGATAAATGAGAAAACACGGAGACATACTACATTCCTTCATTCAAAAGTATGAGAAAGAGAACACTTAACACTATCATAGGATAATTCATAATCGAGTACACATTTTATTATCATAATCATAATGGTAAAACGATCAACACAACTACTTCATTTGAGACGGACAAACAAGCTAGAGAAAAATGTTTTATAGGTGGCATAAAACACATAAAAAGAGAGAGCAGATAAATGGGAAAACATGGAGACATACTACATTGCTTCATTCAAAAGTGAGATGAGAAAGAGAACACTTAACACTATCATAGGACAATTCATAATCGAGTACACATTGTATTATCATAATCATAATGGTGAAACGATCAACACAACTACTGCATTTCAAACGGACAAACAAACCAAAGATATCATCAAGAATCAATCGTGACTACTACTCTCATGAGCAAAGTGCAATTCATTTCGGTTGATGGGTCACTCTTTACCAATCTTAACCGGGTTGCTTTTGAGGAAGCGATATCGTATCTCTATGATATTGTTCTTGGTTTCAGAGAGGAGGGTCTCTTCATTTATATCGTTCTCACTTAGTTTGTTCAGACATAAGTGTATGATTTGAGGCCTTGCATCAAGAAAGGGAGGAAGGCTCGTGATTGCTTCGACTTGGTATTGACTACTGTTGCAACTTACCTTGATAAACACGTTGTCCAATTCTAGTATGAGAAGGGGTTGGTCTACAAATGTGGTCCTAAGCAGTATGTAGACTATCCAAGGCCTCCTATTCCATTCAACAGTTGTGATGAATCTTACTGAGAGATCTTGTGGACTTCGCAAAAAAATACACATGTCCAATCGAGATTGACATTGAGGCACTTACAAAGCCATCTGACTTTGGTAATCTGAAGAGTGGGATTTTCAAGTTCTCTATAACATATATTCCTTCAGCATGAAAATAGTATTGTGCTTGGATAAATATTAAGATCGTTGTTTTCGACTGATCATTCTCATATGTGTCGGTTGTCTCATATGACAATTCATTCATAGGCCACCTCCTCAAGACATAACGTTAGATGCTTAAAGAGACTGAGATCGAGGATGAGACTGAGAGGGAGGAGTGAGACATGCGACTTATAGTGTTGACCATGTCTTTCTTCTTTTACTCTTGAGACTATTATCAACTCTCACTTTCCCTCATTCATCAGCTAGTCTTGATTTGTTTTTATTGGCTTTGCTTGATGTTAGGTTATTTGATGATGTTGTCACGGTTCTCAACTTTTTTAATTGCAAAAAATATGATATGCATGTGATGCATTTAATTTTTAATTTTATTATTTGCATGATCATTGTTGTTTCGGACTAAATTAATTGAAGGTTCCTTAGACAAAGGACTAGCGCGGATTGTAATTGACGGGTCTCGCTCAAAGTCAATGTCGTACCAAATACCTTTACAAGGGTATGTGGCGTATTTTCTGCAAGTCACACCAGTGCATCCTCGTCCGGTTGACGGCGCACATGCGGGAGGAAGTTTAGGTCCTCGCCCAAGTGAGCGGCGTGCGCGAGGTATCGACGGCAAAGCGCAACCATGCGCGGCCTAGCGGGACGCAGCGTCGCAGGGCAACGGGACGTGCAGCCTCTAGTGCCGGAACTCGAGGCAAGCGGGCTTAGTACAACGACCGTTGGGTTGAAGGGTTATGTCAGCATACTGTTTTCTTCCATCACAAATTGTTGTTGTTCGTTTTACCGTTGTGGGTTGAGCAGACAGTTACAATGTAGTTAAGTGGTGGTGCCGCTATTTTTAACAGTAGCGAACTTCTGTTGTTGAGCTGTATGAGCGAGAGGTAGCTGCTTTGACAAACTGTTGATGGAGTTGGGTTTGGAACTGCGGTTCAGAGTTGGATTCAACAACAGAGAACCGGTTGTTGACCTATTCAATAGAGCATTCATTGCGCAGAGTCGGGCTCCAGTGGGTTATCACCGTGTTTTCACCAATTTAATATTGGGTCCACCGCACACTTTGCGGGACACATTGTTGTGTACGCCTTACTATGCATGCGGCGTATGCTGAGTTTTCCCGCGTCCTACCTGCTATTCGAATAAGAGTATGAGGGTGTGCTCTATTTGAGCGCAACCATTTGGGGTTGCGTAGCAGTAGTTTCGCCTGAGATAGCGAGACTACGGTTTGAGGGGGTGATCAGGCTCAACAACGGGGGTCGCTGCTGTGACTTGGAGGTCTGCTGAAAAGGTTGTTGTGCTTCATTTTGACCGTAGTCTGACCGTCTTACTGTGATTTTGGTTGCCATTGCGGGACCTTCAGGCGATTGAAGGAATCAAGGCCATCTCACGCGAGTCTGAGCGCACCTCTCTTGTATATGAGTGACTTAACTTCTCTTCTTCAGCCCTTCTCACTCTCAGTCTAGTCTTTTTGTTTAGAGAGGAAGACGGCAGGCGGGATTGAAACCCGTAATCCGTGTCAAGGCCTCTGTGGGAGGTTCGCCTACCGACTATGGGAGTTCTGTCGGGGTTTTGGCGGGACCCTGGAGACAGGGAACTGTAAGGTAAGCCGATGCGATCTCCCTTAGGATCCCATATACCCTTATCTGTACCACCCTTCATTCAGTTTGACTGAGTTTTGAATTTTTGTATATTTCCTTTACTTTAATTCAGAACTTTAACTGAATCAGAGAAAATTTACTATGTTTATTTAATTTCATTTTGCTTGAAATAGAATCCACAATGTTTGTTTGCGATGATTTAAATGGGGCTGGAGATGAGGTCCTCTTGACTGATCCGGTCGCTTTGCTCGTTTGCCTAAAACATTGAAATGGGGATGGAGATAAGGTCTCCGTCACTGATCCGGTTTCTTTGCTCGTTTGCCTAAGATATTGAAATGGAGCTGGAGAGGAGGTCCTCCTGACTGATACGATCGCTTTGCTCGTTTGCCTAAGACATTGAAATGGGGCTGGAGATGAGGTCCTCCTGACTGATTCGGTCAATTTGCTCGTTTGGCTAAGACATTGAAATGGGGCTGGAGATGACGTTGTCACGAGCGGCGGTCCCATACCGAGACATAAAGTAATTCTTGTGCCGGACCTCGCGGTCGCATTACGTAGGAGTCTCAAGTCATCCTTAGCGAAATACCACTCTGACCATGCGCGTGTGCTATACCTCTCACGAATCCCTACGATAGGTCCGAGATTCCGCGAGGTACAACTCACCTCCACCTGCAGGAGCTGTCATCATCCCTTAGGTGGGCGTATCCCTGCTTAGCTACTGACCCACGTGCGAAGACTTTTACTTGCAATTGCAGAGGTAAGTCAGCCGAGGGCGTTTTCTCGATCGCCGTAGCATAGGCATACGCACGGTAAAACGCCTTAAGACTGACCCGTGTATCGTGCATCGAAGAGCTAACTTCCTCGGACCGATTATTTGATCAGGTTGGCTTTTCCGGCCAGTTCCCCACGCTTAGCTACCCACGAATAACTAATCTACGTTCCGCATTGATCATATGCGGATTTGTGAAAGTCTAATGTCAAAAATCAAACCCTTTTTGTAACCTCCCACTTTCTCAAGATCCCCATGGAACCTAGACAATAACTTGTCTAACCTTGGGTCAAAATATGACCTTGTTCACATATATATATA
Source organism: Chara braunii (assembly GCA_003427395.1). Lineage (NCBI taxonomy): Eukaryota > Viridiplantae > Streptophyta > Charophyceae > Charales > Characeae > Chara > Chara braunii. The sequence goes on from BFEA01000780.1 coordinate 165,233, forward strand.
TAAGTACATACGTAAAATGGAAAGCGAATGAGTGATGGACCTCACTTTCACAATTGTGGTGCACCCCGTCCAAATATCCTAGACGACCATCGAAGTTCAGATGACAATTCACGGCCCAACACCTGTGTCAATACAAGAAAAGCCACATGCATGCATACAAATGCAGACACAAAATGCAATACAAGTGTCAACCTTTAACCCAATCATAACAAGTCCTTCACTCCCCAAAACTTTGAACAACAGTCCTTCCTGTTCTTGACTCTTTTTGCCCAGCCCCCTCACCATTTCAAATACCTTCGAGAGTGATCATGACCATTCAGGCTTAGACACAGGGGATAATTTGTCTGTTTCTTTCCAAGCTTTGTCTTAGGTGTGGGTATCGAGCCACGTAGAAGTTGAGTCGGAGTCCTACCGACCTGTTATCTACTGATAACAAAATTGCAGTTTCTTACGAATTCCTTCTGTAAGTCTCTCCAAGAATGACGGGAACCTGTAGGCACAACACAGTCCAAAAAAAACTTGACCTCCCATTCTTATGTCGGGCTCTAGAAGATTCCCCCCTTTGACTTTGTGACCTAGATTGATGCTCATCGGTGACCTCTGTCTGACCTTAGCCAATCGCAAGGTTGTTTGCCTTATGGTTCAGATATCGAACAATAGTTCAATCCTCCTTTATTCGGAGCAGTAATCCTAGGTAACCTTTGTTTATTTCCTTTCTACTTTTTTGTGACCATTTACCCAATGTCTTACTTCTTGACTCTCTCTGCTTGACATGCACAAGCAACATGATCAATCCATCTTGGAACAGAAACATATGATAGGAATCATTCAGAGGTTCCAATATAGCAGGGTAGGTTTTCACGGGCTATATTCCTACTATCCTCACGTCAATAGAATCAGAAAGTGATTTGTCAGTACTCGATCGCTCTCTTTTCAAACTCTCACTGTCTTTTATCCATCGAGAAGATTAATAACATTATAGTAGACTACTCGGGATCTACTAATCTCTACTGGTCGTTTACTTGTGATAGGGCAGTCCTCAGGGGTCTTGCTCCTCCTTTCGCTGACTCGTATTGGATCAAGGTCGGCCGGTGACAAGGCAGGCTTCATGGAGCCCTTGCTTCTCTTACTACCACCTTTCTTATCCATGTGGCTGAGCGACAGGGCAGGCCTCACGGAGCCTAGCTCCTCTTATTGCTAACTCACATTTAAAGCACAACTGGCGGGTAATAATGCAGGTTTTTCGGATCCTCGCTTCTCTTACTACCACTTCCCCTTTATCCGTGCCACTACTGCAATAGGGCAAGCCTTTCGGGGCTTCACTCCTCCTATCGCTGACTTGCGTTGAAGCACAGTTGGCGGGTAATAAGGTAGGCTTCACGGAGCCTTGCTCCTCCTGTTACCCTCGCAAGTCTTTCAAGACGACTTGGTTGTCCAAGAAGTTGATGCCTCTTATTCTCAGGATCATTCAAAAGTCTTTAAGTTATGTGAGTAGGTCATACGAGACCTGTGCCTTACGATTGAGGCAACCTACAACAAGGTTGTTCAATCGGGAACTCCCTCCTCACTGCGTACCTTAAAGACCTTCCGCCTGATATCTGGCCTGTGTTAGTTTGGGTTTGCGAAGATGCACCCGTATGACGAAGGTTAGTCAATGTTGTTCACCTTTACAATAACTTGATCAATAGAATACACAATCCTTCAACCCATCCAAACTCATTGCGAACCTTGCTTCATCCAAGTCAGGTGGTCTATTAAGCAAGGCAAGACTTCACGGAGTCAATTCGCTTGCTGCGGTATTTCCATAAATAAACACTCACACAACGAAACAGTTCTCACGGAAACTTTTTGTTCTCGCTGTGCCTTCCGGCAACAATTAGTCATACGCAATCTATATCCAAATCTCATCTACACAGTCAGTTTTCTTTATGCCAATGGTTTTCTTTTTACTCCAACATTGAGGTCTCTCATACAGACAATCTCACTCTCTCTTTATCTTGGGTTTGGTCCTGAAGATATTCCTGACACAATAGTACTCATTGCACTAAACACAGACAATCACCTGACGATTATAGGTTTTAAAGGTTTTATGGGTTAGGCTAGAGTGTGCGTACCATATTGTTCCCTGCCTCCGGAGTTCCGCCTGAACTCCGGCAGAGTTCCCACAATCGCCCTGTATATTGGTTATGTCTAGTTTATGCTCCACATTCACCTCGTCCTCAAGTTAGCAAAACCAAGATTACATCATCAGATATCTATGGTTGAAAAGATGGGTATTCGAGAGGATCAAACAAAAGATAGAGATGGAGAAGGATGGAGGAGGTAGGCATCATGATAGTGTTTCTCTCCATTTCCAGTTCCCCATACTTTCCCTTCATCTCTGACCTCATATGATGCCCAATGATAGCAATAGTAAATTATTAATAAAATAACAATAATAAGCAAAATAATAATAACAAGAGTAACAATACGGATAATAAGGTAATAATAATAATAATAATGGTAATAATAATAATATTAATGATAAAACGGATTTACCCAAGCATGTGACTTTGCAGTTTTCTGGCTCGCTCCCCAGGTCTGAGTGTAGCGCAGTTTGACTTGTGTGAGCCTGATTTTGATCGTGTCCTCGACCAGACTCCAATATATCCATATTTATTTGCATGCATGCCATGTCGAAGAAAGGTAAGTCTGATTGCAATAATAATAATAATAATAATAATAATAATAATAATAATAATAATAATAATAATAATAATCATCATCATCATATAATAATAATAATAGTAGTAGTAATAACTTTAATAATAGTAGTAATATACGAAAGGCGGGTGACGGAAAAATAACAGATTCCAAAATTTCGCAAGTCCCACTAAGGTTCAGTAGTTCATCGTTGTCCAGAAAGCAAGATTGCACTGTCTTTTCATCAATGGTGATGAACCAGACTATCTGTGAAGACCAACTTTCGTCATCACCAGCATAAGTATCCAAAGTTCATCCTCCTGCTCGGTGCCTAGCTTACTATTACGCAGCTTCCGCCATCCTACGAATTGACAATGCCTCCATTGGTGTCAACAATAAGACCAACGTATATGATGATATCGACCCATGTAGATCATTGCTAATATCATGTATGAACCCTTACATATTTTTCCCCATCTCTCTCTATCTCTCCTTATTTCTTTCTTCCTTGAACAACCGGGAGATAACAATATTTAGGCTGCACAATCTTATTGAAAGTCAAATCATGTAACAGTATCCCGAAAGCAGCATTGTACCAATGTAACACCAACGGAGGCTCATAATGTTGAAACCAATTTCAACGAGAACCTGTTCTCGCTAACACCAATTCATACATGTCCAGGTTTTTTTCCTACTTGGTGTTTCGCCGCCCCACTTACCCCTTACACACCTACCTTTGGTCTACTAATTGATAATGTACTGTTAACGTCAACAACCTACAAAGTATTCGAAGATGTCGCTCAAAGCAGATTATTGTCAATTCTAGGTACGGACCCTCACTTCCTCATCTCCATCGCTTTCTCTTTGTGTGTCACTGTGAACTGTGTGAGTCACAGCATCTATGTGTGTCACAGTGCACTGTATGTCTCTATTGTGTGCACATTACTAGGTGTTTCTGTGTTTGTGCATTAGTCACAGTGTATGTGTGTTTTTTATGTTTGTGTGATGTCACGTTATCTGTGTGTTTGTCACCGTTTGTTTCATTGTGCGTGTGTTTGTGACACCGTGTATCCGTATGGTTGTGTTACTGTCACTGTTCTACTGTGTGTGTGTGTTAATGTATTGGTATGCGCGTGTGAACAAGTTGCTGGTGAATACAGTTGATCGAGATAAGTTGCGCTCGTGGCTTCGTTATCTCAGAGCTTTGCGTGCGTGCACGAGCGTCAACGTCATCATCATTCGTTTTGTATGCTTGCTGGAGGATGAAGAAGACAAGCTTTAATAATAACAATAATAATAATAATAATTGCAAGGAATATGAGTATGAACGGTATTTCAGAAAACCTAGTTGCAAAATCACACAAATGTCTGAGGAGACGTATATAAGCGGAAAGCACAATAGCACCAAGAATTCATCCAAATAGAGCAATATAATGGAGTAATGGGCCAATGTTCAAGCCCATAGGCCATACCAACACAATATCCTAAGTCGCTCCTCTTTGTCTGACGTACATCATCATAACTTATTCTACCCTACTATCCTGCCTACACTTGTGTTCATGTAATCAGGCTTGCTTCAATTCTCGAAACCAAATGTACATGAGGTCAACACCTCAACCGACCTCTCGCCATGCACCAGGCACGTATCTCGTTACCGTCTTTTCTCTTTATATTTCTTTTTTTATCGTTATCTCAGTGTGTATGTCTCTCTCTCCGTGGGTGTCACAGTGCGCCTCAGTGCGTGTTATTGTGTAACACTGTGTTTCACTGTGTACGCGTCGCTGTGTGACTGTGTGTGAGTGACTGTGTGTTACTTCGTCTGCGTATGTTCCCGTCCCTATGTATGCTTGTGTGCCACTGTGTTTGTGTCACTGTGAATGTCACCGTGCCCTCGTCATTGTGAATGTCACAATGTTCGTGCATCTGTTATTGTCACAACGTGTTTTACTATGCCTGTTTGTTTCCCTATCTGCTTGTTTGTTTCCTTGTCTTCCTCCATTTTCTTTGTGTTTTTCCGTCTTTCTGTCTCTTTCTGTCCGTTTTTCTCTCCCCCTTTTTCACTTTCAGTGCATCTGTTCGTTTACTTGCGTTGTCCTGTTTGACACTGTGTCTGGTTATTTTGTCTGATGGCCTGCATTTTGTCTGTTTGTCTGTCGGACTGTCATTTCTGGTTGTTTGTCGAGCTTTGAACCGTAGGTCTGTCGTGTAGGGGTGTAGCCTGGGGTCATAACTGTAGGATTTTCTTGAAGGGTCGTATCTGCTGCAATCCTGAAAGATCAAGGTCGTGGTTGCTATAGTGTCGAAGGGTCAAGTCCCCAGACCTCTGGAAGGTCCGTAAGTGGCCCTTTAAACAGACTAGAGGCAAGTGGGCAAGTGGTGAGGCCCACCCATGCTGAGTCAGCGGTACCCAGTCCGAGTCTCACTTAGTCCAGTCAGCGGTACCCAGTCCGAGTCTTACTTAGTCCATTCAGCGGTACCACGTGGGACTGTGCACTCAGGGCCCGGTGGAAATGAGAAAAACCCGAACAGAAGTGTAAACCAGGAAACATCACCCAATTTGGTGTGCCATCTGCTGACATGCAGGTGAAGTGAGAAAGAAAGCGAATCTGATTGCAAATAATAATAATAATAATAATAATAATAATAATAATAATAATAATAATAATAATAATAATAACAATAATAATAATAATAGCAACGATGTATCATATTTGCAATGAACTAACTGATAGCGAACATCAAAACTAATTAGCATTACACACATGAGACCAAATAGTCGTGACCTCGAACAAGGAGCAGTATTGCAACACGAGTTCCACCAAATAAGAGCACAGGAAAAACTCATAAGTGACAATGTTGGTCGAGCCTTATCATCATCAACCAAAGTACCAATGCCGAACTCATATCTAGCGCTCAACGCCCAGGTTACGAATGGCAGATCCTATCTAGCCGACCTACAATGTCGCGGTTAACGTCAACAACTTGCCGAAGTACAAGAAGATTTCGGCCAATGTCGTTCGCCTCACTCACCAGGCATGTCTCTCGTACCACTCATCACCCTCGATCCCCCCCCACAGATGCCATGTATACCCAAGTCGTTTTGATGATATATATATATATATATATATATTGTTTGTGACGATATCTATATCTATATCTATATCTATCTCTCTCTCTCTCTCTCTCTCTATATATATATATATATATATATATATATCGTCAAATAGAACTGCCCGGTAAACCGTAGGCAGAGAGGGAGAAGAGGNGAAAGTTATTCAATAAACCGCTATTGATGATTTGATTGTGTGAAATCCAAATGAAAATGAAAGTTATTCAATAAACCGCTATTGATGATTTGATTGTGTGAAATCCAAATGAAAATGAAAGTTATTCAATAAACCGCTATTGATGATTTGATTTATATCGTCAAATAGAACTGCCCGGTAAACCGTAGGCAGAGAGGGAGAAGAGGACAACAAACGAGGGGCTGTGACAAACTGTTTCGTCGGAGTTTCACCGACTCATCAGGAGGCTGATATATGTATATATATATATATATATATATATATATAGTTCTAACACACGCAGTCGTTTCCACACACACACATAAACACACATGCACATGCATACAAATGATTGTCACAGTGTGTATTTCCACGTTCTAGCGGTAGATATATTCGGTTTAGACCATCTTGTCCCCGAAAGTACCAAGGAGCAAGCCGTGGAGTTGGAGACTTACCTATCTCTCTCTCTTCGCCGTTGTCGACAGCTCAACGCAATCCGTCAAGATGTGCAATATACTGAGACCACAGCATGGGGACACGACAAGCGCAGACACTCATTCAATAAGTTGGGCGGATGGTGAGTCCGCCTCTCGTCGTAGCAGGCACTGACAGGTCGGCTCAGTAAGCTGCCTTCTTTCTCCTTTCTCTTCCCCTTCTCTCCTTCCTCTTCTCCTCCTTCCTTTTCTTCTCCTTCTTCTTCTTTAGCCACCTATCCTTTTCTCTTCTCCTTCACTAGAATGCACTATCTTTCCTTTATGTGATCCTTCTTTCCCTCTATCTACTTTCCTAGTTGGTTACCAGCAGGGTCGTTTTGCGCTATCGGAAGGTAAGATCACGATTCAGAAAGCGATTCATAGTCAACGATATCTACTACAAACGGAGGAAGTTCGCGATCTTGAAAATGACCACGGATGGCAGGGAAGCCACATACAACCATACTAACCAAAATAATAATAATAATAAAAATAAAATAATAGTAACAACAATAATAACAATAATAAAAAAAATAACAATAATAACAATAATAATAATAATAATAATATTAGTAGTTAATAAATGAACGTATATTAGCTATGTTTTCTGTCCACTATAGTCATGATGAGGGGCGTGCGCTCTACTCCTATGAACTGGGCGCCCGACCTGCAGTGGTGATGATCTGCGGCGACCAGGCAAGTCTCATTCTCTCTCTCTCACATATACCCGCTCATAATCAAACAAGAATGACAATGCATATATCCATATTTCTAGCCACAGATTCATTTGATTTTTCTCATCCTACCGATGGAAGTATCACGAGACCATCCGCAAAATTTGGGATTTACCTGTTCGCTCTTTCTCTCGTTCTGTCGTCGTAGTCGTCACCGTCGACTGCCGGACGTTCCCCGCAACATAGGTAAGTGCTTGACCATTTCCTCCTCCATCTCCTTCCTCTCCTTCTCCTTCTTCGTCTTTTTCTTCTACACGTCCCCTTTCTCCTTGACTCGGGGAACTTCTCAAACGGAACGCGCCGTTGTGAGTGCGGATACGAAAGCAACACCACAACAATCCGCAACCGTTCTCCCTAAACCTACGGGATGAGGGTGCCAGAGCTGAGGTCCGTGACGGGCACCTCCGTTTCTATGGCCTGCAAGCGATCACCAACCGGATCGTTGTCAGCGATCCTGCGCCAATCATCCCGAAGGATGAGTGACGACGAGCGCAATGATCCACGACCCAACACCACGGCATAGGACAACCTTGACAACCGTGTCTGCCGATGAGTAAGCTGTCATGAAGGCCGACGGAGGTCCGAATGACGCCGCAAAATGTTCTTTCGATCACCAGAAAACGACTCGCACGTCCCTTACGAACGGAAAACCTCCCCTGACGTGAGCAGGAAGCCTCTACTACTTATTTTTCTTTTTCTTCCTCCTCTCTATTCTCCTTTCTTCTGTGCCACTTCCTTTTCCTCGCCTCGGTCCTCCCGTGCTCCCCAGTTCTTTACCGCTTTCTGCCTCTGCCTCCCACGCTCCTCCTTATCTCTCGCAGTATCATTGGTTTTCACGACGTGCCACCGTAGCGCTGAGAGACCTTAATCCTACCTCTGTAACCTTGGTCGGATTCATGATCATGATGAATTATTTGAATGGATCAACCTTGTTTTCGGAGGCGGATTCGTTTAAGTGAATAAAGGCAGCTATGGAAAAAAGAAGAAAACAAAATAAAACTAAAAAGAAGGTGAATCTAACTACCTAAAGAAGACGAAAAATAAAAATAAAAAAATAAAGAAGAAAAGAATCTAGTTACTGACCACCCCGTTGTGCCAACTGTCACAACGGGCTCTGACTGTAGGATCCTCTCGTTTTCGAGGTCGAGGGTTCAAGCCCTCGTCGACCCAGCACGAGCTAAATGTTACAAAGCTCCTTCATAAAAGGAGCTAGCTCAGGGTCGGGCGGAAATGTTACTTGCACCCTTCGCTTGACAATCTCGTGCTTAAACCTACTGAGCTGGCCCCTTCTTCCGGTAGAAGGGGAGCAGTGAATTACATGTAGAGTATTGGGGCTCATCCCACCTAGTGGTCCGAATTCGACTCTAAGTCTGTGTGCGCACCCACTTGTCGGTTCCGAGAGTGTATATGATCCACAAGGGCACTTGGTCGGTTGGAAAGCCCGAAGGGCCGGTACTTTCCTGCAGCCGTGACACTGACGGCTGTGGTGAAAATCTTAAGTGGTGGTGAAAAGGGTCCCTCCACTCTGGACGAGCAATCAGAAAGTATTCAAGTAGTAGATAGGTCGGTATCACAACAAGTAGAGGTAGTTGTGCCATTCAAGCCCATGACGGAATGAATTGTCGTGTTATCCGTACGCTGCTGGCTTCATGTCTATGATCCAGGGCAAGTCAAATGGGTAATTCGACCGTGTGGATGGATTTTTAACCTTTCTCTTGTGCGAATTCTTACAGCTCGGATGACTCTCCGTCCTTCGTGGTAGGATACTTTCGATTACTAATTCGTGCTACGTATACGTCTCGGATTTGTTGGTCAGGGACCCTGTCAAGGTGCCGCGTTAGGATAGCGTTTTCAGTACTATAGTTCGCACCGGTCCTTGTTATAAATGGTGTTTTCGTTAAAAGTGAAATTGTTTTCATGTTCATTTTTTATTTTAATTGTAAAATGACACAAAAAACTGAGGGAAAAATAAGCAAACAACGAGAAAACAATGGTTATACATGAAAGTTGTTGAAGCAAATTAAACACAAATTTTCACCTCGAATGTTCACACGTACACAAGCTGCAAACATGTCACTCAAGGATTGACAATCCACTCTGTAAACATGTCACTCAGTAAAACACGCCAACCTCATCAACAACTGATAAAAAGTCTAGGAAATGTCATCATACAACATATTTTCAAAAGTGCCTACTATACACATTTTCACCCCGAATGTTCACACTAAGTAAACATGTCTACCTCATTTTTTCAAACCTAGAACCTGAAATTCTCATTGACTTTCCTATCTAACCATGGACAAAATGTCAAATGTTATTCTAAGTCTCATATCAGGAATACTATCTTGTGAGAAACCGAACGGAGGGAAGTGACATTTTGCAAGCAAAAATGCAAAACCTAACATAAAAACACCACAACTAGAAGAATCCTCTTGAGCAGGAATCCCATCTACTGATGTATCAAAGTAGGATGTAGGCTCTTCCACATGATATTTTTCCCGAAGATTTTGTCGCTGAAACTCCGCTCTGAAAAAACTTGTCAAAAGTTCGAGGGCTGGACCGTAGTCAACACGATGGAGAGAGTCTACGAGGTGGAATTTACATTCAGAGCGATCTATACTGACATAAGCTAAGACCCAATGATTTCCGAAATGGAAAGGGATAATTACCAAATCAAAATTGAAAAGATTTATGTCCTTCACCCATTTCGTCCCTTCGGAGTATGCGATTTCAGCGGACAGAGCTTTTGACAATCTGAGAATGAAAAAAAAAATTAAAATATGCACAGATAGAATGCTACAAGAACTTTCATCTTTTGCCACTCTTGCACATGTCGAATCCACCTTCTTGATGTAGTCATTGGTGATCTGAACGGCTAGCAGGTACAAATTGACGACTTTATCATTTAGCCATTCCCCACCTTTGGCGGCGAGCATGACGTCTTTCTTTTCCACGTTCCACCTCCTCTTGTAATCGACAATACCGTATTCTTCATTCTCTTCAGTGCTGCCGGTAATCATTTCAAGATACTCATTTTCTTCGACAGTAAGGTGTACTGTTGCTAAAGGAATCTGGAACGAAGGGTCATGCACTTCATACAAACACACATATAAACAACAGTAGAGCGACTAAGACTTCACACAAAAACAAGTGATAGACTACATAAATATGAGCTCATGTTGTTGGTTGTCTATCTGTTTCGTCATCAGTGCTGCTATCCATAAAAGATAAACTGCAACCTGCGTGATGCAATTTCTTCCCTTCTGTGAGGCTTATTCCAACAGCTTTAAACATCCTTAAGGCAGATGGCATCAGAGATGAAAATGTCATGGGTGTACGACTTCTTCTCTCATTTTTTGGCAATAATGGCAAAGTTGACAAAGCTTGCAAGCCACGGCGAATGATATTCTTCTCTCTCTTCTTTTGCGAGTGTACATGTGTCGTTTTTCACAGTTCTTTTCGTCGCCCTGCATGATTGACAAAATAAAACGTAATGAGTTACAAGTTCGACTTTCCGTTGTTGAAACTGACTCATGAGTACCAATACAAAATATACGGCAATTGCACTAAGTCTTCATACAAAACAATTGCAGTATTTCTCTTCAGAAAACGCAAAGTTCCAAAGCTAGGTAAATAAACAATACATTTGAGGGATCGACACAATGGGAGATGAGTGCATGTGATGTACCCACTAATCCGCATATAGTATTAAATATTCCTCCTAAGATAAGAAAGTGCTCACCTTGATGGGTAACTCTCAGTTTTTCTTCAACACAACCTTTTGTCACACCTTCCATATGCAATTGCGCAATAGGAGATTCCTCGATAGCTATCATGAGGTTAGCAGACTGTGGTGTTTGAGGTTGTTCAAGCGTTTGTTGAGGTTATACAAGTACAGCTTCCTCCGGTGTACTTAGTACTATATGTCCTTCATCCTCTTCGATGCCCTGTACATGGAGAGTTTCTTCCTCCTTTACGCCCTCAAAAGTGTCCCGGAAAGTGCCGCTTACTTCGGCTGGCATCGTCGACGACGGCATCTGCAATCCCGTGAGTGTACCAGTAATATCCACTTCTATAGCCTCGCAACTCACACCGCCTTTTCATCCCGAAGTTTTGGCACTATCGCCCACTAGTATCGTAGTCGCTCAAACTTGGTCAGCGGTACTCACGCCCTCGCAACTCACACCGCCTTTTCGTCCCGAAGTTTTGGCACTCGCATCGGCAATCGATCCCCATTGCTGTGTCGGGTTGGACTCAACCACGAGTTTCTCCGCTCGGTCAAGCTGGAAGCGTTCCAATAGTGGACCCCTGTCGTGTTCGGCTCGACCGTGTGACCCTTCGACAGGTGAAACAACGTCGATTTGTCCTGAAGCCTTGCCACTTGTACCGGCGATTGATCCCAATCCCACTGTCGGGTTCGACTCGGCAGTGAGTTTCTTCGCTTGGTCAAGCCACGAACGCTCGAATGTTGGACGAGTGTCATGTTCGACACGACCGTGTGACCCTTTGACAGGTGAAGCACCGCCGATAGTTGCACTGCACCCCGTGGTCCCGAAGCCTTGCCAGTTGCACCGGCGATCGTTTCCGATCCCACAGTCGGGTTCGACTCGACCGTGAGTTTCTTCGCTTGGTCAAGCCAGGAACGCTCCAATGCGAGGCCACTGTCGTGTTCGACTCGACGGTGGGACCCTTCGACAGTTGAACCACCACTCGATCCTGATCCCTTGCGCTCTGTTTCTTGAGGCCCCTGAGAGCCTTCGACAGTTGAACCACTGCCGCTTGGTCCTGTAGGTTTGCCATGCCCACAGGTGTTGATCCCTTGCCTTCTGTTGCTTGATGCCCCTTAAACTTTTCGGTTTGTTGCCGTTCCCCACGACTTGCGTCCTTGCCGCTTGCACCGTCATTTGGTTCCGGACCCTTGTCACTTGCACCGCTCCCTGATCGCAATCCTTTGCCATGCGCACCTCCGCTCGATCCGAATCCCTTGCCATGCTCACCACCGCCGCTTGATTTTTTCCTCTCCCCAAGATCTTCTCTGACATGCCAATAATATCCATAAGCCGGGCTGGTTTGTCTATCATAGAACTCTTCCAGATACTCAAGCCACTGCGATATTTTGAACTCTTGGAAAATTTTTTATGTTCTTACTTCTAGTCTTGATTGAGAAACCTCCGGATTAAGTCGCAGGAGTCGCTTGGCAACCTGATTTTTTGCATGTTTCAGAAAGTTCGATCCTGACAAACGTCTGTAGAGGCAAAACTGCCACTCCCGTTCTTCTTTTATAGCCATAACCCACCTCCCTCTTGCCAATGCAGGTTGGAAGTGTTGGGGGTGCCATATAATGTGATGACCCCATGTGGCATCATCCGTCACCGTATAATCGTCTCGGCACACTATAGGCCCCGGAAGCAGTCGAATGTCTGCAGGGATTGTGTCTCCAATCTCGTACTCCAAAGGCTCATCAAATGGAGGTTGTTGCGGAGTTCGAGAGCGTAGCAATTCCATAATAGTACTTGGGTTATGTGCAAATGGTGTCAGAGTTGCCATTAACTCTGGGGAGAGCATTGCTAGAAGATTCGGATCCAGACTGTCTCTGGATGCCACCGTCATCGTATTGCCCGCCATCTGAGTCGGTGTAACAATAAAAGAAGTCGGCGGCTGAGTCATTAACTGATCCGTTGAAACCGCCATGCTTGAAGCTCCTTCAGAACCGGATGATGTGCCTTGAACACCCATTCTCTGCGAAGCCGGGCTACAAGCTTTTTGCCTCTCAGCTGCCAAAGTCGCTTGCAAAGTGCCATCAACACTCTCTTCTTCTGAGTCGTCCGCATCAAAGTCCTCATCATCCACAAAACAAGTCGCATAACCTGCGATTGTAAACACCCCGATTTGTTGGTCGAAGTACATTGTCTCCAAGCGGTCGAGAAATGAAACCTCCCTCTCCGATGGTGCTTTATGATAACCCCTCAAGAGCTTCTCCACTTTTCTTCTGAGGGCATAAGTTTGTTCCCCTCTGTCTTGCAGCTTTGTTTCGAAGAGAAACTCCCAAATATTGACCATGTTTTGGTCAACCTTGTAGACGAGATCACGCCCTTCATCATATCGAGGAGACGGCTTAGTAAAGTTGGCGTAGTAGTAATCTCGAGTTTTGACCATGTTGTCAATGAACTGAGTGAGGAACTCGAACTTCATACCCTCCCCTTCCAGCACAATGCAATGACGGTGACTCTTTAACAGTTCCCAAACCAATCCCGCATGACCTTTCCCGAGGAAAACGACAGCCTCATCCGCAGGACAAAAATGCTCCAATGTCTCCACCATCGCATTCGACTCCCTTTCCATACCATCATAGACCACTTTCTCCGGTGGATCCATACCTGCCATTTTCCACTTTGATGGTAGAAAGTTCTTCTCCACGACATCAGTCAACATCTTCGGCTTTCTCTCTCTCCGCACAAGTGCCAATATGTTAGCCACCTGCTCGGCAGATGATGGATCTGCAGCTTGAATATCTTCAAACAAGGGAATAGTGTTGCGATGAAAATCCCCGTCGTTGGAGAACATGATGACCACCATTCTGTCTGTGTCCTCCAAAGGCAAGTTTGCAACTTTATATGTCACTTTCCCCTTTGTTTGTTGTATACGAGTCCATTTGAGAAGATCCATGTGGATGTCCCACATCGCGACTCGCCTCAAGAATGTGAACTCGCAAGAGCGTGGAACGAAGCACAACAATGTCTAATACTCGCCGCCAAGTTTGTCCATGAACTTCTTGAGTCCACCAAACACTTGTTCAGTCTACGCACCCATCTAGATCGGGCGGCACAAATCCAGGACGGCTGTGTGGCACGTCAGGTGTTTGACGGCTCTAAACATCTCCTTGCAATCCATCTCGTTTGAAACATCGCTCGGTTCTCACTGGAACGGCACGAATATAGATGTCACGTCCTGTTTCTGGAAATATATATACCTCGCTTGTCCCGACAAACGAATGCTATGCGAACCCCCAGTTTCAGATCTACGCAACAACTTGTTGACAAATTGAATGAACTCTTCAGGGCATTTGTTTGCAAGCAATTTTATTTTCTTGAAGCCCTCCTCTCCTTTCTCATCCTCACCTCCAAGTGTAGCCGGAAATGACCGCACCCAACTCATTTCTTTGAAATGCCATCGCTGGTCGATCCCCCTCTCCGATGTCAATCCTTGATCACAATACTTAGCGAACAAATCAGAAAGGTTGTTGAAGAATGGTTCCTTCCACTCTGACGGCTTCTTGTGAGGGTCAGAAATGAAGACGAAGTAGTGAAACATTTTCAACATTGCTCTTTCCTACTTTACCATTTCCACGTATGTCTCCATCGAATGTTTCCTGGCAGTGTGAGCAGCTTTACTTAGCCTTGGAGCCAGTATGACACTTCCCGCGAGAATGTCTCGCAACAGCTGAAGCCTCTCACGTCTCCCCAACGTAGACATAACCGTCCATGATCTGACATCCGGATCGCGCACAGCCACGAGGTAACCAGGTCCTCTAGTACCCTGAATCCAGTGCACTTGAACCCTGACTCCTTTTTCCAACTCGAATCCGGGGCCAGGTCTCGGCGCTTTCCCCGATTCACCTTGTTTGGTCACAGGCTTCACACCATCTTTTCCCCGGTAACTGTCCACTCTCCCAAGCAGAATACACTTGTTGCACCTTGTCAAACACATCGTTCGTCGCCCTTGCCAATACCATGTAAGGCCCGAGGAAGTCGGACCACTCCTTGCTCCAAGCCTGAAGTGAAAGAGTAACCAAATGATCACTCCCGGTCGCGCGCAGAGCCATCGCTGCAAACTCTCTGTAATCCTTATTTTTAATGTCTGCAGCAGATCCGCCTATAGCTTCTGGACGACCGGCTGCTTGCCACAACTTTCGTATGTTCTTAATGATAGCAATCCGGAGGAATATTCCATTTGTCCTTCGCATTTTGGAAAGTGCTCAAGGTGCAGTAATTGTCCATGCTCCTATCCGGATAGTAAACAGGCCTTGCAGTCCATCAATCCAAACGGAGCTCACAGGCGATGTCAGGGCGTTCTTGAAAACATTTCCTCGCCGCCTCAACATTGTGTTGACCACTGAGAGGGTACCAGTAGAACTTGCGCACGGATTGGAGATCGAATTCGCCGGGCGTCACTCTTCTCGCCCTCACATTTGTGCAGGAAGCGTCAGTATGCGTTGTATCATGGAACGACCGGGGCAGCCGGGGAAGCCCAATCAACAAAAGGACAGGTTTCTCGTACAATGCACATACATTCATCCCGGCTGCCCCGGTCGTTCTCTCTCTGATAGCTGCCTCACCCGACTCAATCATTGTTTTGTAGAGGTCATCAATAAGCTCCTGATCGAGGAAGCGTTGATTATATCTGAATTCCTCGTCAGGAATATCGAGAATCCTGTCCAACTTGACAGTAATGAACTGCATTTCCGGCCTCTGGTTACCATTCTCGTCGAACTCAAGGAAGAAGCCTTTGCTCAGATGACGAGAAGAATTCCCAGGCGACAGAATCTGCAAACCGGGCGGTCTGGTGACTGTCTTGCCCACAGCGTCTTCATCCGACTGTGGCTGGTCCAGTGGAAAAACGGAAGTTTTTTCCATCATACCTCCCTTCGCTGCTTTTTTCCTTGGCTGCCGTTTTTTCTTCATGGCCTCCTCAGCCTCCCGCGTACGTTGGACGGCCTCCTCAACTGCCAACGTTTTCAACTTGTGTTTGCCCTCCTCTTGCTTGGCTCCCCCTTCCTGCTTGGTTTTCTTACTGTCCAAAGTACTTCTCCTCTCTTGCATGTTCTTCCTTTTCTTCTCAGCTAGTCGGACTGCATCGACATGCACCGGCTCGACCCCAACTTTGCGGTGCATTTCCCCGCGCCCTGGATCCGCTTCCCAATGCCCATGACCCGACACGAGCAGCTGCGTTCGTTTGGAACCCCAATGCACATCTGCATACCCTCCCTCGCCGGTCGTTTCCTCTTCTTGCCCTTCGTCCTCATACTCAACCCCTAGACGACCCTCCAATTCGCTCGGCCCACCCCTCTCACTGATTGTGTGCTCACTCTCTACTTTCTCTTCTCCGCCACCCTCCTCATATTCTTCGCGTTCTTCATCCCGCTCCCAATCTTCCTCGCTGTTCTCCTCGTCGTCATCTCCAAAATAATGCGACCCAGCAGGAATGACCAACTCATAGCGTGGCGGGGGGACCAAAGAAACGGGTTCCTTGGTTAATGTTGATCTACGCTTCACAGGGGCTGACGGCACGATTTGCCCGCGATAAGGACCTTTCTCCCCGATCTGCCCAGATTTCGGAACTCGTGTTGCAGCAACCGTAGTCCGAAGCGATGGCGGTGGGCGGGCATCTATAATGATTGGTTTCGACGACGGAGCTGCCTCCAAAGATGACGAAAGCACGCTTTTCGGTTTAGATATGCGGGTGGAAGCATGCACCACCGGCTCATGCCCTGCGACCACATTTTTATCGAAGAATGTGAAAACCGCTCAAAGGTCCGGCAACGTCAATTTCTCCGTCCCGGGCGGATTGAAAATGTCATAAAGCTTCTTGCTGTACCTAGCGTGTTTTGCCCAACGAAGAGCAACGCGTTTGACATTCGCCGTCCGCTCACCTCTAGCGTTAAGGACCATCGTCAACTCCGACATGGCGAACTGTGAATTTCCTCCACTCCACTTCACCACACCGCCAATCGGAACAATGTTATCTTTGATCACCACGTACAAAACCAGCCCACTTGAGGGTTCCCTGATTCCACCCACCCAGTCCAACATCCAACACCTGTCTTTGTGGTCGACGACAGGAACCTCGTCTCCCACACCTGCAACGGACGTCTCACCATACCTTCTACGCCTGGACACAACGTCCATCATAGATTTCCCCTGCCGACCAGTAGCCTCCTCGTCTCGACCCGCAGCCCCACCAGTCATCAACACAGCCGAATCCGGTCCCGAACCTCGAACATGGGCGGAAGGAGTGCTCGTAGAAGGTGCACCCCGCAGCACCCGGGTTCGGTGGCCCTTAGACCCCAGTGTGTCGCCAGCCCCCACGCCAGCCGTTGGTTTTCCCTTCGGTTTTTCCGGAGACTGCTCCATGCTCCCGGAACCAGTACTAGTACGTCATTTACTTGGCCTCCCCTCACGATCCATATCGAGTAGCTAGTCGCAACTGAAGAAAACGCACAAGCGAGAAAGCAGTCATTGCTTTGCCGACGTGCAAACACCACAGCACTCGAGAACAAGAATAGACAGGAACACAGAGCAACGGAAGCGGGCCGCAGCATGCCAGCTCGTCGTCGTTTCACTGTCGTATCGAACTCGACGGCCGTGCCACGACGTCCTCCAGTGCCGTCGAATTCAACACGATAGGGACATTGAGGTGTCGTCGTGTCACTGTCGTGTCGAACCCGACGGCCGACCAACTCGTCGTCGTGCTCGACGTCGAGCTCGGTACTGCACGGGCTGTCCAACCGTCGTGTTGGACATGACAGCTACACTGTTGTCTGCCGTGCGACAGTCGACCAAATGCCCCTTCATGCACCGTCTAGTCGCCAGACCACAGTGTCCATGTCGTGTTCGACACGATGGTCGCGAAACGGTGCCTGAAGGGAAGATGACTGTCGTGTTCAACACGACAGCGACACTGTCGTCTGCCGTTCGACAGTCGACCAAGTGCCCCTTCAGGCACCATCTGCGGACCATCGTGTCGAACACGACAGCGACACTGTGGTCCGCTCTGCCCGCCAACTCGTCATCGTTTCCCTGTCGTGTCGAACTCGACGGTCGTGCTACGACGTCCTTTAGTACCGTCGAATTCGACACGATAGCGACATTGTCGTGTCGTCGTGTCAATGTCTTGTCGAACCCGACGGCCGACCAACTCGTCGTCGTGCTCGACGTCGAGCTCGGTACTGCGTGGGCTGTCCGACCGTCGTGTTGGACACGATAGCTACACTGTTGACTGTCGTGCGACAGTCGACCAAGCGCCCCTTCATGCACCGTCTGGTCGCCAGACCACAGTGTCCATGTCGTGTTCGACACGATGGTCGTCAAACGGTGCCTGAAGGGGAGCTGACCGTCGTGTTCGGCACGACAGTGACACCGTCGCCTGCCGTTCGACAGTCGACCAAGTGCCCCTTCGGGCACCGTCTGGCGACCATCGTGTCGAACACGATAGCGACACTGTGG
The DNA here is from genome assembly GCA_003427395.1 of Chara braunii. Classification (NCBI taxonomy): domain Eukaryota; kingdom Viridiplantae; phylum Streptophyta; class Charophyceae; order Charales; family Characeae; genus Chara; species Chara braunii. The sequence continues at coordinate 183,628 of BFEA01000780.1, forward strand.
TGTGTTGTGCGACATTTGTCATGTTCGACACAACGGTCGGTGGACGGTGCCTGAAGGGGCACTTGATCACGAAAACACAAGACAACAGATCGCAAGTACTGGTTAAAACGGAGAAACATTGACTGTTGAATACTTGTGCACGCAAAACATCAGAACAATGAGGTTTTTTTTTCGAAAGGAAACACAACATGAGAACAACAATCAAACACTCGGGCTGGCAGCGATGTGTCAGTGTCCAAAGCCAAACCGAAAACACGTGTCATCATTCCCGGGTTTCAATGAATCGAAAAACAATATGAGGACAGCAACGTCACACGTGTGTACTTTTGGCCACTGAACAAATGATGAGAACAACTAGAAGATACCGCGTATTGTTATCGAAATAACACATTGAGAACAACTATCGCAATGCGAATTCCACGAGGCTATCTATCGACTACGGGGAACAATCTCGCCTTTGCGACCATTCAACGCGCTAAGTGGCGATCCGAAGGTCAACTGCTTAGCCGTCTCAGCAAACACCGAAATGTATGTCATTCGCACGAACCCGGAGTTCCCGACGAGAGAAGCGCCTATAGTATCCCGAATTGAAACGACTTTAGCCTCGACCTCGCGCCATGCGCCAACGTCCTCCACCTGGCCACCCAACACGATATCCAGTCTCCCATCTACCCTTCTTTGAACTAAACACATATCCCTCCTGGACATAGACAACTTGTTCCTGGACGCATACACGACAGCATCGGTCAAGTTTCTTGCCCTGCTCGAAACGGCAATACAGAGGACCCTACAGAAGATAAAGTATGCCAGACGCAATCTCACACAACAATACTAAACTGCTATTGGCGACAGACCGGAAGATCGCAACGGATAATGATCGAGGAACTAAGAATGTCGCGCACAATCGAGTAACTCCTGTTTCATTACACGGCACCAGGTGTGAGGCGAGGTTATCACGTATTCGCAGTCCAAAACCCCCACAACACGGCTTATTTTTAACTTTTTACACAGTAGAGGCAAGCGCACGGGACGCATCACATCGAACGGCACAAGAATGTGTTTGCCGAATTCGGACATATTTGCGAACTCATAATCGCACGCCCATGGGCATCTCTCTGTCATGTTCACCCACTCGTACTCCTCCCACGAGTCCAAATGTTTGTCACCAAACGGGAGGATTCTCATCCAAGGGTCGCATTCGAAGTCTTCTGGACAAGCGCCTTCATAGGTTACGCTGCCCTGACATTGTCGGATGTACAGCGCGCAAGGTGGGAAAGGGTGGGCCTTGAATGCACGCCAAAGTTTTGGGGTCATATGAGAGATCTCCATAGCAACAGTGAAGAGAAGACGCCCTGCACGGCACAAGTGCAACGGTCAACAGGAGCATAGAACAACCAACAGCAGCATAGAACTATTCACCCCCCTCCACCTAACAATGGAAACAAACCAGGCCGCACGACATCACACTGCACAGAATCTATGTGCGCAATCCACGCCCATAATTCCACGCACGCAACCCATGCACGATTCGATGAATGATTCGATGACATTGCACCGCGCACAATCTTGTTCGACTCGACGACAGGGAAGGATCGTGTTCGACTCGACGACAGGGCACCATCTAGACGATCGTGACGATCGTCTTCGACTCGGCGATCGTGTTCGACTCGACTATCGTGTTCGACTCGACGATCGTGTCCGACTCGACGAACACAATCGTGTTCGACTCGACGATCGTGTTCAACTCGACGATCGTTGTTTGACTCGACTATCGTGTTCGACTCGACGATCGGGCACTGTCGTGTTTGACTCGACGATCGGGCAGTGTCATGTTCGACTCAACTATCGTGTTCGACTCGACGATCGGGCCCGTGGCGTTACGTGGTTGCATCTGGGCTCGACGACCGTGTTAGACACGACGATCGGACACGATCGTGTTGGACTCGACGATCGGACATGATCGTGTTGGACATGACGATCGGACACGATCGTGTTGGACTCGATGATCGGACACGATCGTGTTGGACACGACGATCGGACACGATCGTGTTGGACTCGACGACAGTGCCCGATAATCGACGATTGTGTTCGACTCGACGATCGGGCGTGATCGTGTTCGACTCGACGTCCGGAAGTGCCACGTGGTGTTACGTGGTTGCATCTGGGATGCGTGGTTGTGTCCTCACCGTCCGATCCTTCAAACTCGAGGTGCTCCGCTGTGGTTGTGCGTTGTGATCTTGGGCCGTATGCTCGCTCCGTCGTCGCGCTGAACACGCCTCTCGACAGCGCTGCGGTCCGCTGTCGCGTCGAGCAGGTGGTCTGCTATGCACGGACCGAATCCCTGCGCTCCGTTGCCGCGCTAAACACGAGCCTCCACTGCGCTGCGCTGTGGCACGAGCCTCCGCTGCGCTGCGCTACTGTTGCGTTGCCGAACTGAAACGAAAATGGGAACTGGTGGCCCTCCCTCATATATATAGTTTTTCGGGAGGGCCCTTCGCGGGCACCTGCTGGCCGTCCGATCCGAGGATACTGACGGTCGGGATGATCCAATGGGGAGTGGTGGGCCTGCCTCATATGTGTTGTTTTTCGGGTGGGCCCTCCGCGCGCGCCTGTTGGCCGTCCGATCCGGGAATACGGACGGTCGGGACGATCCAATGACTGCAGTCGGCCGCGATCGTTTTCCCCCCTCGGCCCGAGCGGAGGCGCGGGGATGACGTTCAGCTGCTGAGCACAAATGCGATTCGCGCACATGAGTACCCGCGACATTGTCTCATTGTTCATGTTCTGGGAGAATCAGCGCAGCGGTCCGCCAAGGTCGACACGACAACTGCCCCGCTCTCCAGGTTAGTGCCGCTTCGGCCAACACGGCCCCCCCCTACCCCCCCGCGAGACAAAGAGTAAAGCCTACATGGACGACTGTGTTCAGTGCTGGTTTACCAGTGACGTCAACAAGTTTTCTCGAACACTTCCACCACAGTGGTCGTCGTGTCGAACAAGATGGTCGACACTGTCGTCGTCGTGTCGAACACAATGGTCATCGTGTTGAACACGATCGTCGTCATGTCCGACATGCTGGTCGTCGTGTCAAACAAGATCGTCGTCGAGTCCGACAGCGTCGTCGTCGTGTCGAACACGACAGCCGTCGTGTCGAACACGATCCTTGTTGTGTCGAACATGATCGTCGCCGTGTTGAACACGATCGTCGTCGGGTAGAACACGATTGCCATTGTGTCGAACATTGCCGTCGTCGTGTCGAACACCCTTGTCGTCGTGTCCGGCCCGTTGAACACGATCGTTGTCGTGTCGTGCACGGCCGTCGTTGTGACCGACGTCGTGTCGAACACGGCCGTCGTCGTCTCAAACACGGTCGTCGTCGTGTCGAACACGACCGCCATCGTATAGAGCACGGCCGTCTTCATGTCCGACACGATCATCGACGATGGTCGTCGTGTCCGACACAATGGTGGTCGGGTCGGCTGGGATGGTCGTCGGGTCGGACACGGTGGCCGTCATGACGAGCACGGTGGTCGTCGTGTCCGCCACGGTCGAACGCGATCTTGGTCGTGTCGAACGCCATCACGGTCGTGTCGAACACCCTGCTCTTTTTCGCCACGATCCCCACCTTCGTTTCGACTTGCACAGAGTTTAGTGCGAGTTGCGCCAGCAGAACATAGTGCTCGGGTGACTGTCTTTTGTCTCTTGTGGCACTGACTGCTTGTTGCGAGATTGCGATAATATACAATGGAGCTTCTGTCGTGTTGAGCGCGACATTGGCGTTGCCGCAGTCGTTTGCCTTCTCAGCCTGGCTTTCTGGAAACCCGTCGTGCGTCGTAGAACGAACTCTGCGCGAATTTTGCTTCGAATCCTCGGAGTCAAGTACCCAGGAATCAAGACGAGGGACCCTTCCGTGTTGGGAGAGGCGGTCACGTTGCCACGATGGTTTTCCTGCTCACTCGTGGCAGTTTTCCTGCCCGCTCTACGTGGGTGGTGAGTACCACGCATGCCGGGAATCAAGACGGGGGACCCTTCCGTGTTGGGCGAGGCGGTCGCTTTGCCAAGATGGTACGGTCGCGTTGCCACTATGGTATTCCTGCTCACTCGTGGCAGTTTTCCTGCCCGATCTGCGTGGGTGGTGAGTACCACGCGTGTCCAGTCGCTGTAGTTCCTGGAGTAATATAGAATATTTCCTATCAATGCCCTCGTGCCAAGATGTGTGCTGCGCGCCAGAGTCTTCGCCGTTCTGCTGTTGGTGCCCGTTGGGTTTTGCGCGCCGTGGTCTCTGTCTTTCTGAAGCTGGTGCCCGACGTGACATGTGCTGCGTTTCCTGTCGCGCGTCAAGATCTCCGCCTTTTCAATGCTGTTGCACGTTGTGTTTTCCGTTGCTTGTGCCCAAACTCGACATGTGCTACGCTTCCCACTGTCGTTCAATCTCCGACTTTGACAGACTCTTTCTCGTGTATTGCGCCTTTGGCACGGATTGGGCCTGATGACTGGATTGCTGCCCAGATTCCACGGTCGTGTGTTATCCTCTCTCGGATGTTTCCTGTTCCCCTCCGTTCAGTGTAGGGCTGTGTTTCTCAGGTTCATTTGTAGGGCTGTGTTTCTCGCTGTTTTGCAGGGATGGTTGTCTGCTCCATTTCATTGACCTCTGATTTTCGCCTTTGACAGTGGTCCGTCCGCTGTTTTGTTGTCACAGACACGTCTCATGCATAGCTTGTGATGTGCATGCTATGTCACGGCAGGCTTGCAGCACAACCTTGGAAAGCATGGACTGTGTGGCGTCTAATACAATGCTCAATAAGGATTTTCCTCCACCGCACCTGCCAATGCGTTCACAAGATGTTCGAAGTGGTCACGAACGTGTCGATAATGCTCCGGAATCTCCAGCTCATAAGAGGTCACGAAATATTGCGGGTGCGGACACTACATGTGAAAGTGCGTATCCCGTCCTTCGATGCCCGGTTCGAACCTGTGATGCAGAGAGTGCTGAAGGTCAGGAGGGTAGGGCCTCCTCTACTGACAACGACGCATCCGATGTAGATCGTGTTGTATGGGTGCCAAGGAGTTCACTTCGAGATTTCGAGTACACAGGTCTTCTGTTTGGTGAGAGTGATGAAGGTGGTTCAGATTCAAGTGCTTCGGTGTCGTCTAGTGCTGACAGTTCTCCGGATAAAACTGATTTTTCACAAACGTACGCTGACCGGAACAGTGACCACTGTTGTTGAAATGACGATGAGAATTGTGACGTGATCTCTGATTTCGATGACGTTTTTCCAAAACGTTTGTCCTCAGAGAAGCGTCCTTATACTTTTGGTCTGAGAATGTCGCGGTCAAAGAAGATTCTGCAATCAGTTCATAGAAAACTCACCAAAAAAACATTGGCGAGTGTGCGTGGGCAGGTTTGCTGTAAGCGAGAGTGTTGCGCTCAAATGACCCTGGACGACATCAAAGCTGTCCGGAGCGCATACTACTCTAAGAACCTGCAGAGCAGGGATGCATGGTGGGTTGAAACGTTGAAGAGGTTCACCTTCATAGAAGATGAAAAGGAGATTGTTCAACCTATTGTGGGGAGATGAAAGGTGTGCATTAGTGCTTGGTGTTTCATACTAGGTGTATGTAGGAATACATTTTTCAAAAAAAGGATGACTTTGTCAAAACGCTACAATATGCCGGAGCATGGCAGTACTGGACTCAGACGAACATCAACAACATATGCAACGATGTACGGGAAACTAAGCTCCTTCGTGCGAGACAACGGAGATTCCATGCCCAATGACATGAAGATCAAAGAGGGGGAATCGAGAGTGGTATTGAGATTGTCTGCTTGCTATAACAAGGTTGATATTTACAAGTTGCTAAAGTCGCAATTCGACAACATGGGTGTTCCTTGTGTTTCTCTCCAAGTTTTCTACAACATGTGGAGAACGCAGTTCTGGCATGTGAAATTTCATGACATTTATCAAAACTTTACGAAATGCGAGAAATGTGTCGAATACAAAGAATCTATCAATTTCACAAAGTCCGTGCGTGTGCGTGAGTACTTTGTTTCGTTACGCGAGAAACACTTGGACTTGCAGCTCCAACATCGTGCTACGTATGAGGTGTGGAAGGATGAGTCGAAGAGACTGGGTTCCAACAGTTTGTGCATCATCATTGACGGCATGGATCAAAGCAAGCCCAGCATTCCACACTTTGGCGGAGAGAACAAATCGAAGGCATTCGCAAATATTCCGATGTTGAAAACGAATCTAACAGTTATTATTGCACACGACCGCTCACCATCGGTCCATGTTCACACATGGTACCCTTGCTATCCGCATGATTCTAATGTTGTAGTGTCATCCATTATGAAAGTTCTCCGCAACATCCAGGCGACGAGCGACTTGCCTCCTAAACTGAGGATACAAGTTGACAGTTGGAGAGAAAACGTAAACAAATACGTTTCGGCACTCACTGCAGCTTCGGTGAAATTTGGCTTCTTCAATGAAGTCGAATTCGGTTTTATGTTAGTGGGACACACACATACGGACGTTGATGTCACTTTCAGTCATTTCTCTCGCAAACTGAAAATGCACGATGCATATACCATGCTCGACCTCTTCAAGCTCGTTGTCGGTTCTCAAAAAGAACGTCCATCGTCCACATTCAGGGATGAAATTGCTAATTGGCGAGCTGCTATTAAACCCTTCCTGGTCAAGAGACTGACCGATCATACTCGTCCACATGCATTTAGGTTTTATATGCAGGATGACAATCCTGTGTTCCAATGGAAAGAGTATTGCACTTCTCCTGAATGGTCTGCTCCAGTCTATTGYTTTAAACGAGATRGAAACAAAGCATATGYTGGACCCRAATGACCATTYGTGCCATCACCTGTTCCGCCGTCAGCTTCTCTGCCTACTAAAGATAGGAATTCGGATTTCGAATCGGGAATTGAAGGTGTGAAGACGTTTGTTGGGTGGTTGAAGAACAAGCGGCATGAGTGGTTGGGAATGAAAGATGAGGTTATCTTCTCAAAGGAGAGTGTTCTTTCACACTGAAAAACTTTCCTCGAGACAGTCGAGGAGCATTACGGGTCTGGGTTTGCGAAAACTTCACTTAAGGCTGGCTTCTGGCCCTCACAAAACAAAATTAAGAAGGATGATCCATATGATATTGATATTGCCTTCCTCTTGAAGAGCAATGAGAATAAGGACCCGTTGTTCGTTGGACCGGCTATTGAGCGTCCAAAGGCGGAGGTCAACCCAGTTGTGGATGTCGAAAAAGGTCAATTCATTTTCTTGCGTCCTTCCCAAGATGATATCGATGAGGGAGTTTCTGTATGGATGGGTAGAGTCATTTCCGATGTAGACAACGATATGAAGTCATCAACTTTCAATCATATTCTTATTGAATATTGGGTGCCACGACCTATTGCTAAAGGTCTTTCTGTACAATATTCGAACGCATGGAAGAAAACGTGGAAAAAAAACAACACAACATCACAGCTGTGGCAGCATGTAGACTATGTTATGTGGAGCCGGACATCAAAGACATTGCATTTAGAAAATGGAGTGCACATTCCAAAATCGGCCAGAAGGAAGGCCTTGGTATGCCTTTCACTTCCCGATAATGAAGATCGGTAGATTTTAAATAGGTTTTGAAGAAGAGCTAATCGTATTTCTTTACACATATTAGTACGTTATTTAGTTGTCATTGAGCTTTCATTTATATATATTTAAACTGTATTTTCATGTGTTGCAGAATGGTTCTACCATTTGTGACGAGTGGATGGTCGCCAAGTAACATGGTGTGGGGAAGAAATATATGGCATGATATAGGTCCAGTTTTCTTCACATCTGAAGTGATTTTTGACAGTGCAGTACTCAGTGTTAGAGGTGTGGATGCCCCACCGGAAGACTTGGAACATTCTCCTCGAGAGTCACTGTATATTTGTGGTCGGAGGTGTTGTGGAACGAGAACATACCCGCGAGAAGTGCTCGCACCCTTTTCAAAATTTTATTATTTAGCAGTCAAATTCTGCCACATCAATTTCAACGTGATGACCTTGTTTTGTGCAGCGGCAACTGTTCGAGGTCGGTGCAAAGTATCTTTCCTTATTCATAATGACTATTCTGCAAGTGTAAGTGTTTCCTATGCAGACAACATCGATGAACGACGACGGCAAGAATTCCGAAGGAGGATCATGGAGCAACCATCACTCAAAACACTCATGGATGGGCTTGTGAACACGACCATCAAATATTTGCGAAGTCTCCTACTGCGCGAATATGAAGTAATAGAAAGTTATATAGAGTACAAGGACCCGACGTTTGATGGACAAACTGATACCATCACTATAGAAGATTGGACAACTTATACAAGGACAGACTGAAATGTTGTCTTGATCGTATTAGTTTATCTCTGTAGTCGATCTAGTTACTATGCTTGTTTTGCCTATTTTCGGAGTGTCATTTGTGTTTTGCATTTAATTTTTTTTTTCCTTTTACTCGGTCAATGGCCTAAAGACATCATCTAAGTTCGAATAGCCCAGTCCTGCATTAATATAGAGTTATTTGGTTATCCGAGTTGAGTGGGATTCGAACTAAGGTTTGTGTTTTGACAGTTTGTGGGTGACACTGCTTTCAAATTGCTTTTAATATTGAACTTTTGCACGTGTTTTCATTTAATTGTGTTGTTGTAGTTAAGCAGAATTTTTGTACGTGTTTTTTTAGTCTTGCTGCACTTTGTTGTCAAATATTAACAGATCTTTAAATTTTCTTCTAAAGTCCCATGCAAGGTTTTTCTGTTCTTTCATGTAAACTTTTAAGTTCAAGGAACATCAGATTCCGAACTGATTGAAATATTGTCAAGTTCAACTTGATCCGACACTCACTGAGTCTCACGTTTTGTAATATGTGTCCATGTTGTGTAAGCTTGGTATTATAATTAATATAATAAATTGGATATGATTTATTGGATTTTGCGATAGAATGGATGTATTCATGTCGTGAAAGGTTGGGATAATATACAATAGTTAACTTATGAAACTTGTATTGATGCAGATATGCGACTTTCTTTAAAAATAGAATCATGGATAGTTGACTAATGAAACTTGTATTGATGCGGATATGCAATTTTCTTTTCAATACTTGATAATACAATATTTGTCAATAAGATGCTAAAATCCTCTGCTCTTGTTGTTAAATTTACTTTTGTTCTGGTAAATTTGTTAATTTCATTATGTTCACTTTTTACAAAACATTTCATTTTTAACGAAAACACCGTTTATAGTAGTCGTTAGGTTACTGTGCCCGTTGTAAAAACACGGGCAAATACCCTTGTAAGGGTATTTGTTCCGACAACGTCCTTCTATGATCCGATCAATTTGCTCGTTTGCCTAACTTGAAGACATTAAAATGGGGCCGGAGATGATGTCATCCGGATTGATCCGGTCGCTTTGCTTGTTTGCCTAAGATATTGAAATGAGGCTGGAGATGAGGTTCTCCTATCAGATCTGATTACTTTGCTTGTTTGCCTAAGACATTGAAATGGGGTTGGAGATGAGGTCCTCGTGACTTATCTGATCGCTTTGCTAAGTCAATCAGTTTTGTTTGTTGACAAAAGTCAGACTCTTCTCCTTGTGAGAATAAGTCATGACTTGTGTGTTAGTGATTGCAAGGGGTTTGACTTAGAACAACTTGGAAAGTTAAAGATTAACTAAAAACGATATATAACTCACGTTTTTCTGAATCAGGACAAGCAGAAGATGAAAATTTTGGATGAATGAACCGTTGTTTTTGAATTGGCTGAATGAGTTGTTGATATGACATGCTTGCTAGCAATGCCTTGTTTTTCGTTCCAGATCTGTTTGTTTTTATTGCTTAGTACGGTGGTGTATTAGTGCTCGTCACATGCTTGAGTTATAAGAGTTAGTTCAATTTCCTGCATTTTCTGAGTTAAGTTTATGGTACTTTGTTAAACTTCTCGCATTTTCTAGGATCATTTATTTTTCTTGGCTTAATATAAATTTTGAAAAGTTATTTTTCCTACGGAAGCGTTGCCGAAATTTCTACAAAATCAAGGAGTTAGTCAAATTTTAATTTTTCAAAGTTTAACTTTTATCTGAGTTTTATATTTGGCTTAGTTAAAATATTGGAAACCTATTTTTCTATGAGAGGTGTTGCCCAAATTTTTACTAAATCAGGGAGTTAGATGTGCATGGCGTTGGACCAAGACTACCCAAACTTATGAAATATGTCTTGGTCCTCAACCTGGTTCATTTATCTTAAAACCAAACCAGGAAGAGGTTGAGTCACCCAAACTTATGAAACATGCCAAGACCTTCTCGTTCAGAACAAAAAGAAACTGAAAGAAACCCAAAGTAAACAAGGCGACCAAGTCAGCCAAACTTATGGAACATGTTTGGTCCCTGAAAAGTCAATCATAATCATCCCTCACAAGTCAGAGCAACCAGATCACCCAAACTTATAGAACATGTCTGGTTTTTCAGGCAATTCAAAAATAAACATAGCACTGGGCCTCCCTAAACTATTGGAGACTTGCCCAACCTTTGATAGACCCAATAAAAAAAACAATACAACCTTCCTCCCATCCTTCCCCCAGATGCAACCCCACAATTTGCTTTCAGTCAAACAATAAAACTGAAACAAACATTTCGCATACATTCCTTTACTTAGTCTGAATCATGTCCTAAAAGTCAAACTCAAAGTCAGAGTACGGGTACACACAATATACTCAGTCAAAACATAAGAAGATATACAGATAGGGGTTATAAATGGGTTTATAAAAGGAGATGAAAGGTTACCTCTAAGTTCCCTGCCTCCAGAACTCCTCCTGAGTTCCGGCAGAGCTCCCGCAATCAGTGGGTTGACTCCCCACAAAGTCTTGCTGCAGTCCTACGGGTTGCAATCCCGCCTGCCGCCTTCCTCTCGTAACAGGACTAGACTGAGAGTAAGAAAGGCAGAATGAGGGGTTTGAAACTCTCGAGATACAGCAGGGGTACAAACTCAGCTCTCAGGAGAGGGCCTTATTGCCTTGATACGTTTGAGGCCCCCGCAATGATGGCCAAAACGCGCAGCCGCTGGTCAAACTGAAGTCAGACTACCGGTTGTTAACTCTCTGGCGACTCCCCTATTCGCGACAATCCCCCTCCTCCAAGGAACTTTCGCTTACCCCACAACTTCAAGATTTGGATTGTAGTGACCCCGACTCAAGTCTTGTGTTGTCGATCCAAAACGCTATCCTTTCTCCTTCCATAGCGAAGCAACAACGTAGTTCAGCTGATCACGCTGGTGCAGCACGCCAGCCAACAACATATGTCTGTACTCTGATGTTGACCTTCTACTGCCCCAGCTATTGGAGCGAGCGACCCACAGGCTAGCACCTAGAAACTACAGCCTCACAGTTGAGCCTACTCTGCTGGGCACGATATGACAGTCGCGTACCGTCGAATGATCAGGCCTTCAGCTCTGCAGTTTGCCTTCATTCAACCAGCCGGGCAGCACTTCGGCCCATAGGTAGGTCTCTACCTCGCTATTCGTCTGCAACTGACTGCGTTTGTTGCAATGAAAGGCCCACACGCAGTGTCTAATCTATCGGCAGCCTTTACTCTACTCATCAAACAACCCGCAATCTCTGCAGTTGGCTTATTGCTCCCATCGATCTTAGTAAGGTAAGTAGCAGATGGCCAAATAGGTAAATGTCAGATCCTTTAATTTGTTCCTTGTTTCTCCGTCTCAATGGAATAAGCCAAGTCCGGCTTAGCAGGTGAATCTTTGTTCCTGTAGCTCCCTCTTGAGTCACTTTATGTGATGAGGTGGTAGTACATTGGCCCGCAGGTAAGTTTTCATCTTCTGCAGTTTTGCTCGTAATTTATTGGTTTAACAGACTGTGCAATATATTGGTCGATTGTTAAGCACACAACACCCGCAGCTCGTCGCTCCGTTTCGTCAAGAGGAGCCTCACCTCGATCTGCAGCTGAGCCTCCTGTCCTAGTCTATCTCCTTCTAATCCTCTCGATGCGTATAGCCGAAAACATGGTTGTATTCGTTCGCCTCCTTCCTTAGTGTAGTCGTATTTGCCTCTCCGATTCATTCGGAGGCAGCCAGGCACCTTGACTTGTTGAGAACAACAGTACTACGTAGTCCTGAGACAAAGTGTTGTGACTGAGACTTGGAGGAAGATCACCACTCGAAGGGGACAAACCGCCTAATCAGGGGTGACGACCTACGAACTCTAATAGGGAGAGGGTTCTAACAATCGCAAAGGGGGTACAATCATTACCATGAGTTTCGAGCACAGGATCCTCATGCGCGGCCGCTCACACGGTCACTCCTGAGACCTCCGCGTGCACGATCCTTACTCAAACTCGTACAGAAAGTACGGAAGAGGAAAGAATCTCCCTTTATAACCCGGGGAGGTTCATCCTCATCACGACTGCAACAATTAGGCTCGCCCTCTTCTCCCTTATCGTTCTCCCTCACTTGCCACTTCTCTACTCTCTCTCTGCGAATTCAGACGTGCTTTCATTTAGCTAGGAAGCTCCCCTACCCTTCCTCCTCAGAACGTACCTGGACTAAGTCTTGTTCAGGTTCATCCGCCCCGCTTAAACACCCAAACGGGCGCACTTAGAGCACTAACGAGAGAGAGGATCACAATGAACGTGTCGCAGTGGTCAAACAGATCGTGAACGGGCCCGATCCCCCACTTCGCTATCTCCTTGCTTAGCTACTCATCGGTAAGACTCCCGCATGAACTATGAAAAGATACTTTGTCGTATGTTCGTGCGGCCCTCTATCACCGTAGCGCCTAACCTACTGCTTGGGAGCCCGAACGGATATCGTCATCAATTTTGCCCGTCTCCAAAACCTCGGATTCAACCTTGATCTTGCCGGAATCCGTCGAGAAATGAGATCACACGATCTATTTTCCTCTATTCCTCTCTAACTCCATCGCCACTTTCCCATATACTATTTTGTATCTAACTCTCTGACTACTAATTTGTCACTTAAAGTAAGCTCACATTCGTGGTCGCCTACCCTTAAACCCCCCACTTCGACCTTCTACTTGCCCAATTTCATCGAGGATCGAGCAAAAAGTTCATTTTCCTATTATACTCCGCTTTTTTTTCAGCCATCACCGACTTCTTCCCTGCCATGTAGTGAAATTGCGCCCCGGTTCAACCCTTTCCTACTTACCTTCGTCGTAGCATCCGACCGTAGCGGCCCCACAATGCCCATCGTAGTCCCAATAGCAGCCAATTATTCCTGTATCGTTTTCTCTCCACACTTTCCTTGCCCTGTTGCCGCACGACACTAGCTTGTGCGCTAAACAGACAGCAGGACTGTGGTCATGGAAGTCAAAATCCGTAGAGGAGTGCCTACCAACCCACCTGTCGAAATAACCAGCCTATGTCACACCCTGCTCCGTCCGCGCTTAAAGAATGCGATTAACACAACTCCACTCGGACCGATTTCGACAGCAGAACGTTGGTCACTTTTGTCGCACAAGCGGTTATCGGGTAGCTGAAAATTCAGGAATGAAAATTATGAAGTGAGAGTTTTTTGACAATTTGAAAATCTTGAATGATCCTGAAGTGGTGAAAGGTTCGAAGACCCTGAAAACCACCTGTTTAGGCAGACTGCATCCTGAAGTGGTGAAGGGTGTCCTGAAGTGGTCAAGTGAGAGTTTTTGGCAGTCTGAAAGTCCTGAATGGTCCTGAAGTGGTGAAAGGTCCAAAAACCATGAAAACCACCCGTCACCGCTTGAGGATGCAACCTGCCTAAACAGGTGGTTTTCAGGGTTTTCGGAGTTTTCACCACTTCAAGACCATTCAGGATTTTCAGACCTGAATAATCCTGAAGTGGTGAAAGGTCCGAAGACCCTGAAAACCACATGTTTAGGCAGGTTGCATCCTGAAGTGGTGAAGGGTGTCATGAAGTGGTGATGAAAAATACGACTGTTGTTAACCTTCTCTATGTGGTCGGAATGCGTTGGGGAGTATACAACAATTCCCCAACCGAATCTATTGACCCCAACAGATGACGTTGCAGCGCCCTGCCCATGCCCGACCCTCACCACCCTCCTTTTTTTATGAGTCGGTTGACACAGTCCGTTGTGTGACCTACAGTAAGGACTAGGTGAGGCGGCCCCGGGGCAGATCTTGGTGATAGTGGCAAATTTTATTTTTTTTATTTTTTTTAGTGAGAACTTTTGAAATCCGAAGTGGAGAGGAGTCTCACTTTCACAGCGCCCACTGAGTCTACCGTGCCTACAGTGTCCGCGACCAGTTCCCGATCTTTCGGGTCCCAAAAGCACGCACTCTCCAAACCTCTTTATACAGGCCGCGACTGACGGGAGGTGTACCCCCCTAGCCATGGCTCCCATGACGACCGCTAAATCCAACGTTGCGTCCAAGTCAACGGGGATTCCGGAGCAAATACAAATATGTAATAATAAAACAAACAAATAATAAACATGTTTAGAACTTTTAATTGTCATAATATGATGAATGAGGAAGAAGAAAAATGCTAGCACCGTTCTGACACCGCCGACAGTAAAAACCAAGGGGGATAGCCCCATCGGGCCCTCAACCCTCGGTCCCTTCGCGCTATTCTGATATCCCCGAGTCGTCGCCACTAGATCTTGACCCCTAAATCTCCTTGATGAAAATCCGACGTTGTAACCAATCAGGGTTAGGTCCAAAGTTGAGCCTAGTACTAGCGGACATCTAAACAAACAGATACCACGCGATGTGCAGACTTACCAAAACGTTTTCAAAATCACGGTGTTGTCGATGTCTCCTCCACACGTATGCCCAAGTCATAGGCAAGCGCAATCGGTCAACGAAACATAATTTTTTTAATCCTAGTTTAATTAAAAAAATAAAAATTTGGTCGGCGACCATGCCGACTCTTCAGTCATCAACAAATGGAAAGATTACGTGCGCCTCAAATCTGCGCGCCCACACACTTTTTTAATCTAGTCAACCATTCGGCCAATGTAAACCACAGACGCAGCCTCGCTTTGCGCGATATACTTAAACCTTAAAAGCAACTTATTTTCTGTTGCTTGCAAAAACCAGGGCGGATACCCTTGTAAGGGTATTCGCACCGACAACGTCTCTCTCTATCCCTCTCTCGGTACATCATTGCTCTCTCGTATTTACCTATCGAGCAAATCATACAGATACTAAATGCAAATACAAAGACCGAGATACACTCAAGGTTTGCATCGATAATTGCG
Source organism: Chara braunii (assembly GCA_003427395.1). Taxonomy (NCBI): domain Eukaryota; kingdom Viridiplantae; phylum Streptophyta; class Charophyceae; order Charales; family Characeae; genus Chara; species Chara braunii. The sequence goes on from BFEA01000780.1 coordinate 198,874, forward strand.
TTTCTTACATCCTTTAGATTGCCCTATATTTTGCGTTTCTTACACAAACATAACAATAATGTTGCTTCCTAAATGTACTTGACCACATATATAACCAAACTCGATGAATCTGGTTTTAATCACGAGTAAAAATTTATATATTTTTTCACAAATTCTCTTAGTTATGTAGTATAATATACTGCTTAAGTTGATATACATGCTTATTTAAAGTTACTGTTAAGTTTCTGACCTCTCCTCTTCACAACCATACAAATACTTAAAAAAATAAAGAGTGGGATACATCAAGGTCTATGTCGGTGGTTTCACTGACGACTTCCCTCATACCACCCTTCACTTGCTTTTACAGTGTAACTCTAAGGGAGGAAAGGTAATACTTTGTTCATGCTTTGAAAATGACAAAAGCAGGGAAAACAACCTCCACATAAGCATAACCCTAGTACAAAAACACAAGTTGCGAATATAAGTCCACGTCCTAATGTTACACAAACTGGAAAAAAATTGTAGGGAGCAAAAGCAACAAGAAAATATTATAAACCTATGCTCTTCTTAAGCACATTGGTGAAGCTCTCCATCAAAGGATGAAGCCTTAGCGACAATGGAGGGTGAACCTGACACTCAAAGGCTACCTCATTGTTACCACCTACAACAATGGGGAGCCTCCCCTACCCCATACACATCGTCTTTTTTTTCCGGTATATGGCATCAAGGGCGGTAGGGGTGGGGTGGGGGAGCAAAACCTCTCCTTCCCCATGCAAATTGTCGTTTTCTTTGGCATCACCAAAACCTATATGCCCCTTTGTCATCCTTTTTTCTTGGCATATGACACCGAGGGGGGGATAAACCCCTTTTCTTTAATGCAGATCATTTTTTTTTTTGCCACATGTGAGAGAGTTGCAGAGGTCCGCCTACGCCATGCAAATGGTTTTTTTTTGTTTTACATATGGCATCGAGGGGTGAAGGGGTTCCCCCTCCTCTATGCAGAAAATGATTGTGTACGAAGCAGTCAAGTCGTACAAAAAACATTCGAGCTAAAGGCTATGTTTGCAAAGAATGACAGTCGTATCAAGGAGGGAGGGGGAGGGGGGGGGGGTATAGTCTACTACCACATGGGCGTGGGGAACACAACCCTAAGGWAGCCAAAGCAATGAGACTAAGTACTCGCGCTTGCGCGAGCTCACATGAGAGAGAGAGAGAGGCTGAAAGACAAAAATGGAATATGGGTAAAATTGTAGCTGCAATGTATTTCGCAATCGAAATGAGTTTTTAAATTTTATTTGATATTTTTCTTGGAAAAATCACAACAATCTATAAGCATTGCAATTTTTAATTTTTTTCTCTCATTTATTATGAGAGCGAAAAATTGTTTAAGTTGTAGTGTTTTTTTCGTTGGCCCACACATGGTTGAGTGGCAAAAATGAAAATTTTGTCGAATCAGCGCGACAATTGTATTGCGATCTTAATGATTTTTTGGATTTTTTCTGATATTTTCCATAGAAAAAACACGACCTAATCGATGGATTCTAAAAATTTTCTGTTAATTCCTCTGGGCAGAAAAATCATCAAAGTTACCTCTTTTAAATTGAGGGACTGGACCCACCGGTACTCTCCACCTTAAAAAGCCTGCACGTGAGACTCCTGACAATGTCTCCCTTTCTTACTTCTTTTTCGGATCCATTTCTACATGACGACCGGTCGTTCCTTTTTTCAAACGTTCGCAACCCTAAGGCTGCGGTATTCGCAGCCTTAAGGCTGCAGTATAGTAGGCTTTGACGTCTGTGTCAAGGTGTCGCATTTTTGGCAGCGGGCGACCACGACGCAAAGTGGGTTCTTAGGGGGGGGAGGAATTAGGGGACCAGTCCTTGGCAAAATTGCGGACTACCTACAACTAGCCCTCGTAGAACCGGGACAATTGGAAAAAGGGAGGACCGGTCCTCGGGTGGAAGTAAACCCCAAAAAGAAGTGGGGGGCGTTGGACCGGTTTTCGAGTGAAAACGGACCCCCAAAAAAAGTAACGGTATATGAATTGCAAAAGGGCCCTCAAGCCCAGGCGTTGATGCCCGTTTTCTTAAAGCAGGAGGTCAGGCGCAACAAAACAAACGTTTTGCATGAGGCCACTTTGACGATTTTCTATGCTCGGAGGAACCCGCAAAAAAATATGAAACTTTGAAAATCCATAGATGAGGTCGTGCTTTTTCCAGGAAAAATATGAGAACATTTTAAAAAATTAATTAGACAACAAAATAATCGTCGCGCCAATTCAGTACATTTTTCATTTTTGCCACTCAAGCATATCTGGGCCAACTGAAAAAGTACTTCAAATTTAGTTAGTTTTCACGCTCTGAATAATGCGTTAAAAAACCTGAAAATTTGAGCACTCGTAGATTTTGTTATGATCTTTCCAAGAAAAACGTTAAATAAATTAAAAAAAATCATTCCAACTATGAAATAGATCGTAGCAACAATTTGAACCATATTTTCAATTTTGTCATTCAAAACCCCTCTCTCTCTCTCTCTCTCTCTTTTTTTTTTTTTTTTTTTTTTTTTTTTTTTTTTTTTTTTTTTTTTTTTTTTTTTTTTTTTTTTTTTTTTTTTT
>BFEA01000780.1:201556-212685 GCA_003427395.1 Chara braunii
CATTGCCTTGGCTACCTTAGGGTTGCATTCCCCGTGCCCACGTGGTAGTCAATGTTTGTTCGCAACCCTAAGGCTGCGGTATAGTGGTCTTCGGCATCTGTGTCAAGGTGCAACATTTTTGGCAACGGGTGACCGAGACGCAAAGTGGTTTCTTAAGGGGAACAAAAATTTGGGGGACCGGTCTCTGGCAAAATTGCGGACTACCTACAACTAGCTCTGGTAAAACCGGATTTTTTGGGAAAAGGAAGGACCGGTCCTTGGGTGTTAGCTGACCCCAAAAAGAAGTGAGGGCAAAGGGTCATTAGGCCCACGCGTTGAGGCTCGTCTTCTAAAAACAGGGAAGTCATGAAAAAAAAAACAGACGTTTTGCAAGAGGCAACTTTTATGATATTTTATGCTTGGAGGAATCTGCAGAAAAATCTGAAATTTTGAGAATCCAAAGACGAGGTCGTGTTCATTTAAAAAAAAAATCAAACATTTTTAAAAACTCATTTAGACCGTGAAATAATCATCGCATCAATTCAACACACTTTCCATTTCTGAGACTCAGCCATGTATGGATCAACTGAAAAAGTACTCAAAATTCAAGGAGTATTCACGCTAAGACGAATGCGTGAAAAAACCTGAAAATTAGAGTACTCGTATATTCTGTTGTGATCTTTAAAAAAAAAATCCTAAAAAAAAAATAAAAAATCATTCTAACTGTGAAATACATTGTGACCACAATTTGACCCATATTTCAATTTTGCCATTCAACCTTTCTCTCTCTTTCTCTCTCTCTGTCTTTTTTTCTCTCTCTTTCTCTCTGTCTTTCTTTCCCTCTCTCTCTCTCTCTCTCTCTCTCTCTCTCTCTCTCTCTCTCTCTCTCTCTTTCTTTCTCTCTTTGTGGTAGCTCCCCCCCCTCCCTCTCTCTATTTCTCTTTCTACCTCTCTCTCACTCATATTAATAAATGGAACAAAACTTTTTTTTTCTCAGTCTCTGTTTTTTTTTTTTTTTTTTTCCTCTCTCTCTCTCTCTCTCTCTCTCTCTCTCTCTCTCTCTCTCTCTCTCTCTCTCTTGTACGCACTCTTCGTCTCATTTCTTTAGCTACCTGAGGGTTGCGTTTTCCGCGCCCATGCGGTAGACAGTTTCGCAGCCCTAAGGTTGGAGAAATTGCGGATTACCTACAACTAACTCTGGTAGAGCTGGGAGTTTTAGAAAAAGGAAGGACCGGTCCTTGGGTGGAAGCAGATCCCAAAAAAAAGTGGGGGGCGCTGGACTGGTCCTCGGATGAAAGCGGATCCCAAAATGAAATGAGGGTATGTGAACTGCAAAAGGGTCTTCAAACCCAGGTGTTGCGGCTCATCGTCTTAAAATAGAAAGGTTAGACGCAACGAAACAAACGTTTTGTAAGAGGCCACTTTGGCGATTTTTTTTAGTCGGAGGAACCCGTAGAAAATCTGAAATTTTGAAAATCCATAGATGAGGTCGTGTTCTTTCCAGAAAAAATATTAGAACATTTTCAAAAAATCATTTAGACCGTGAAAGAATTGTCACGCCGATTCGGCACATTTTTCATTTTTGTTACTCAGCCATGTGTGGGCCAACTGAAAAAGTACTCCAAATTCAGTGAGTTTTCGCGCTCAGAAGAATGCATGAAAAAACCTGAAAATTAGAGTACTTGTAGATTTTGTTGTGATATTTCCAAGAAAAATGTTTAAAAAAAAAAATAAAATCATTCAAACCGTGAAATAGATCGCGACCGAAATTTGACCCATATTTTAAATTTGGCATTCAACCTCTCTCTCTCTTTCTCTCTCTCTCTGGTAGCCTCCCCCCCTCCCTCTCTCTCTATCTTTTTTTCTTTCTCTCTCTCACTCTCTGTCTTTCTCTCTTACTCACTTACAAAAATAGAACAAAACTCTCCTTCTCTCTCTCTCTCTCTGTTCGGCCCCCCCCCTTCCCTTTCTCTCTATCTCTCTTTCTTTCTCTCTCACTCTCTCTCTCTCTCTCACTCGTAACAATAAATGAAGCAAAACTCTTTATCTCTCTTTCTTTCTCTCTGACTCTCTGTCTCTCTCTAACTCATATCAACAAATGAAACAAAACTCCTCTCTCTCTCTCTCTCTCTCTCTCTCTCTCTCTCTCTCTCTCTCTCTCTCTCTCTCTCTCTCTCTCTCTTGTGCGTGCTCTAGGTCTCATTGCTTTGGCTACCTTAGGGCTGCGTTCCCCACGCGCACGAGGCAGACAATCCCCGTTTTATGAGAGCTAGCTGTAGGTCGTTGGCATTATCACCAAGGACCGATCCTTCAAAAACGTTTGCCCCCTAAGAACCCACTTGCATCCTGGTCGCCCGCCGCAGAAAATGCGACACCTTGACACAAACACTGAAGGCCACTATACTAAGGCTGCGGACACAGATCATCGTTTTTTTTGCATATCAAGGGGCGAAGCCCTCCTTCCCCCATGTAAATCATTATCTTGTTTTGGCATATGGTGTCGAGGGGGGGAAGGGGTGTAGGGGGGTGAGGGCCCCTCCCCAATGCAGATCATCCTCCTTTCTTGCCACATGGTGTGCAAGGTGGGGGGGGAACTCACAAAATAGTCAAGTAGTTCGCAACCCTTAGGCTGCGGTATAATGGGCTTCCTCGTCTGTGTCAAGGTGTCGCATTTTTGGCGGCGGGCGACCAGGACGCAAAGTGGGTTCTTAGGGGGCAAAAAAATTTGGGGGACCGGTCCTTGCCAAAATTGCGGACTACCTGCAGCTAGCTCTGGTAGAACCGAGACTTTTGGAAAAACGAAGGACCGGTCCTCGGGTAGAAGTGGACCCCAAAAAGAAGTGGGGGGCATTGGACCGGTCCTTGGGTAGCAGCAAGCCCCAAAAAGAAGTGAGGGCATGTGAACTGCAAAAGGGCCCTCAAGCCCAGGCGTTGAGCCCCGTCTTCTCAAAACAGGGAGGTCAGACACAACGAAACAAACATTTTGCAAGAGGCAACTTTAGCGATTTTCTGTGCTTAGACGAACATGCAAAAAAATCTGAAATTTTGAGAATCCATAGATGAGGGCGTGTTATTTCCAGAAATAATAATAGAACATTTACAAAAAATCATTTAGACTGCGAAATAATCGTCACGCCGATTGAGCACATTTTCCATTTTTGCCACTCAACCATGCCTGGGCCAACTAAAAAAGTACTCCAAATTCAGTGAGTTTTCGCGCTCAAAAGAATGCGTAAAAAAACCTGAAAATTGGAGTGCTCGTAAATTTTGTTGTGATCTTTCCAGGAAAAACGCTAAATAAATAAAAAAAAATCATTCCAACTGCGAAATAGATTGGGGCCGCAATTTGACCCATATTTCAATTTTGCCATTCAGCCTCTCTCTCTCTCTTTGTCTCTCTCTCTCTCTCTCTCTCTCTCTCTCTCTCTCTCTTTCTTGTGTTAGCTCTTAGTCTCATTGATTTGGCTACCTTAGGGCTGCGTTCCCCGGGCCCACGCGGTAGACAATACAAACAGGTTCGGGGCCCACGCGGTAGACAATACAAACAGGTTCGGAGCCGAAGTCCGTGTTTGGGAGGTGTTCAGGCGTCTGTGACCAGGCTAGCTAACGGTGTGTAATGTAAAACTGGGTCTGACAGCTCCGGCCTCGGATCGGCCATCGGGTTTCTGTCGTTCGCTCTCACTGCATGCCTCGGCGTGCCTCCACGCCTTGCGTGGTTTGCGAGCGGGTAGTCCTCGGGGATGTTTTCAACTGAATAGAGGCGAAAGAGCTTACCAGATACATGAAGAAGAAGTGGTCGTGCGAGTCCGTCTTGCCGCATGTGGTCGGTGATTGGTGAGTACGTGTGCGCTTCGTGGAATGCGCAATCTGCTTCATCTGAACGGCACATCGTTCGACACTCACCCTCGACTATGGGCATCGCCACACCACTCTCGAAATGTGCAAAATGAGAATGAACTTCCTGCTAGAACGAGGCCAGATGCGCCCGCCACATTTTTGTCTTTTCCACATTTCGAGAGTGGTGTGGCGAGGCCCTATTTCTCGATTTCTCGATTTATTTATGCGTGTCATCTTTGAAAGCGCAGCAGGGGCCATCCTAATAATCTTCTTTCTCTGTATCGTCCCAATTCCAATTTTAACGGATGCCCCGAAGGACCACTCACCCTACCCCTTCCTCGAGTGAATTCTCGGTGGCTTCGCCGTGCGATGCATCCATCATTTCAGGAAGACCCCAGGTGACTACGCCACATTTGACCGAATGCGGCCTTGAACGCGGGCGGATGCATTGGCGGTAGTCCTACCGTCGGCGTCAGCGCGCCGTTCACAGACAGCGACTCTCTTGCGAGGCACATGCAAGAGGTGTGCTCCGACCCGACCCTACCCTCGTCAGGTCCGAGGGGACCTGGGCGGACGAGTAGTATCAATCAATCAATCAATGGACGCATCTGGCCACATTCAGGCCCACGTTCCATTTGATTTAATTTAATCACCCGCGCAAGTGCGGCCTGACTGACGGAGATGGACGGAGGGGTACTGTACAGTGCAATAGTAGGGCTAATCAATCAACGTTGAGAATCCAACCTAGAGATATCGAACGGTCGACCGGTAGCGGGGTGAAGTCGTCGGTCGGTGTGCGCATGAGAACCGATCATCGGTCCTGTCCTACACTGCACAACTCAAGGTAATAATAATTAATTAACAATTTAAATAAAATAGAATAAAATAAAATAGCATAATACCCATGCATTCATTTTTCCTTCCCATTCACATTCACATTCATATTCACCGCCACATTTTTCCTTCAACATTGTCGTACTCGTGAGGGGTGGGGTTTCTGCCCGGCTTCCAACAACCATAGCCAATGCTCTGCGTCCCAGCAAACGCGCGCGCGGCATTTCGTTTCGTTTCGTTTCGTTTCTCGCGCCCATCGCAAGAGAGCATCAATCGCGCTTTTCCTTCATTTCCTTTAGGCGGGGTTTGAGTTTTCGCTTACGGTTTTCTCTTTTGTTTTCAAAGCGCCCGGCGGGGGTTGGCGCCATCCGTAGTCCGTAGTACTTACGCACGCTTCTTCAAGTGGAGGCACTGAGGTAGCTTCAATCGTGATTAGCAATAATTCGTCGTTCTGGCTGTGTCTCGGGCGGCGCGCGAGGTTCTTTTCGCCCTGTTGTTGGCGGGAATATCTCGCTTGCATAGTGGCACACACACACACGGCAGTCGATCGCACAGTGGGCAGCGGGGGTTTCCATCACTTTTCAATGTTCTGATCCTGAACCGCGCTGGATTTTCGTTTTTCCGTTCTTGTTGTTGTCTAATTGGCGCCCAGCCGCGTGTTTGCCAAATTTTTACCGCCGGATTGATTCATCATCGGCTTCAAACGCGGGTGAACTTGTTAATCGTTTGGATTCGGAGGCGGGGATCGGGAGTGGTTGACGGGGAGTGGGTAGTGTGTATCTGTGTGCACACGAGAGGAGCAAAGGAGAGGAGCGAAGGATAAATAGGTAGGTAGGGAAATGGACAGATAGTCAAGAAGGTAGGAGAATGAAGGAAGAGAAGGCGTATGTGGGTCAGGATGAAAGATGTCGGTAGGCGTCATGTAGAGTGTAGGGTCCGGGCTGTCGAGGGAAGGATAGGATAAGGCATATTTTTGACGCTGACAGAAAGTGAACTTCCTTTGACCGAACGCGGGACGTGAAAGCGGTCAGGTGCGTTATGATAGCAATGTGTGAGTAAGCACGCAGAAGGCTGTAAACAAGCGGGAAAGAGGAGAAGAAAAGATGCGGAGGGGAGGTAGGGATTGAACGAGGGAAGGAAAGTCGCGCAATAGAGACGAAAGAAGAATACTCTATATTGTAGATAGAGCGAATGGCTAGCGGAGCCTCCGGAGTGAAACGGTGAACAGGAGACGTGCAAGATTAGGGAAGAGAGGAGGTATGATCTTTCTAGGACCGATTTTATACATCCGCACGCAAAAGAGAGAGAGAGAGAGAGAGAGAGAGAGAGAGAGAGAGAGAGAGAGAGAGAGAGAGAGATGATCTAGCTCACAACTGGCATTTCGCGGGTGTGATGATTTTGAGTGGTTAATTGGTGTTCAGTAATCGTTGTGCTTCGCGCTCTGAACCCGGCGAGGACGACTGCTAACGGCTATTGTTGACTATATGTATTGTATTTGTTCCGCTGACTATCGCATAGACGCATGCTAGTTCTGCTAGTAGGCTGGTCGTTCGTTTTAATCGCTGGAGGGAAAAATAGGAGGGCAGTTGCGATCGTGCGTGTCATTACATGACGTCTTTGTGGTGGACACACGAGCGCTGTCTAGTAGGATGATACAGTAAACCATATGAATTAGGAAGAAAGTGACGTCAACATTTAATAGAGGATTGCCCATGTGTACGTGGTGGCTTTATCCAGCTGGCAACGAGTGTTCGGTGCTGTCGGGTTACAGGTACCTGACACTCGAACCCTGACAGTCGAGGACGCAATTTCATAGTTCTTCTCAGGACAATCCTTTAGGGTGACATCAGGAAACTTGCGTGCCTGAGAGAGAGAGAGAGAGAGAGAGAGAGCATGTACAACAGTTGTAGATCTCCCTTTGCGCAAGGTATTTATTGTAGTTGTACTCGTTAATGCGGTGGTTCGCCACATTTTTATTGGCGTCCTTACCGGAACCAGTGCCCCTGGTAATCAAGAGGGTGTGTTGTTTGCCACAGAGAGAGAGAGAGAGAGAGAGTAATGTGGGAAGTTGTGTTTGTCAGTTTATGGCAGGGCTGATTTGTACGATAGGTTTCCATTGAGCAATCAGGAAGGAAGGAGAGGGCTGGAACCAGTTTGATTGGATTTCGCGATGTGTTGACATCAGGGATATAGGAGCGTAACAGTAAGCACAGGGTTAGTTGAATGAAATAGTATCCAGCAAGTGTAGTGAAGTGTCTGGAGCGTCGAGTCGTGTTGGTTTGGCGGGAGTCGAGGGTTTGTGTGCGGGAAGGGGGGTTTTATTGTGTGAGGTAAGGGTCAAATCTATCGAACCAAGGGACTGCGCGCCATCTTTGGGGGCCGATATGGAAGCGGGAAGTGCGCAAGGAAGTGGGTCCAGCTCGAGTACGATTCCTGTTTTCGCTCCTCCTCCTCCTCCTCCTCCTTCCACCTCTCCTCCTCCGCTTCCTCCTCATGCTCTTGTCCATCGTCCGACTTCATTCAGCACGATGAGTATGCCGCCTCCTCCGCCTCCTTTCGCCTGCGTTTCTTCTTCCTCCGCTCCCTCCCCCATGTTCTTGTCTTCCTCCTCTTCTCCTTCTCCTTCCTTCTCGTCGTCCTCCTCCTCCTCCTCGCCGTTCTTTTCTTCCCTCTCTCACGCTTCTTTCTATTTCTCCTCCTCTTGCCCTTCTTCTTCTTCCTCCTCCTCCTCCTCCTCCCTTAGCGTGCCGATTACCGCCACTCCTGCCGCTGTTCCCGTCGGTTCTGCCGAGCGGGAGCCTTCTTGGCTGCTTGTCAAGCAGCTCATCCAGCTGGCCAAAAACGTTTCCAAGATCGCGGAGTCGACAAAGAGCCACAAGAAGTTCTGCGTGACCTTGTCTCGTCGTGTAAAGAACATCGTTCCTTTCCTGGAAGAGCTGCGTGATCTGAGGTCCCCTCTGCCTCCGGCCGCCACGGCGTCCTTCAAGGCGCTCGAGATCTCTTTCCGCAAAGCCAAGACCCTGTTGGAAGAGTGTCGAGACGGGAGCCGCATGTTCATGGTGCTCAACAGCGAAGCCATGCTGATAAGGTTCCATGACCTAACGGCGGAGATATGTGGTCACCTGTACGATGTCCCTCTGAACATACTAGAAATTTCCGACGAGACGAAGGAGCAGGTGGAACTGGTGAGAGAGCAGCTGAGAAGAGCCAAGAGTGTGGTGGATCTGAAAGATAGCAGTTTGTTCTCGGAGTTGAGGAACGCGATGGAGGGCGTCAGGAAGGGCGGCACGTGGGACGGGTCGCGGCTCACGGACTTGGCGCGCGGACTGGAATTGAACACACGATCGGCGATTCAAGCAGAGATGAAGGCGTTGGAGAGAAGAGGGGAAGCCGCCGCCGCCGCAGCCGCAGTATCCGCAGCAGGAGGGGGAGGAGGAGGTGGTGGTGCCGTGGGAGGAGGAGGGGGAGGAGCAATCAGGAGCATGCCGCCTGTGCTCGGCGGGGGTTTGGCGGGAAACACTAGCGGATGCAGCATGAGCACAGGTACGAGCGGCGCTACGAATTCCCTTGCATCAGCCGGTGCCGCTGCCCCCGGAGGAGGGGGCGGCGGCGGGTATTCCACCCTGGGGGGGGTCGTCAACGGCGGCGCGGGTGCGGGCGGCGGCGGCGGTGGAGGAGGGGGAGGAGCCGCGGACCTCGAAGATGCGGAGTTGAAGTTGATGAGAGCGTTGTTGCAGAGGATGAGCATGTGTTCGACCGGTATGGAGCCCGACTCCTCCGATCTCGTGGGGTGTTCGTCTTCCGCATCGACCTGCCCTGGGCTTTCGTCTCACAAGACTCTCCCTCCGGTTCCGCCTGACGACTTCCGATGCCCGATTTCGTTGGAGCTGATGAGCGATCCCGTCATTATTTCCACCGGTCAAACGTTTGACCGCGCGTGCATCCAACGCTGGATCGACTCCGGGCACCGTACCTGTCCCAAGACTCAGCAGCCGCTCAGTCACTTCACGTTGATCCCTAATTACGTGTTGAAGGGCCTGATCATAGCGTGGTGCGAGGAGAATGGGGTCGAGTTCCCCCAGAAGAAGGGTAATCAAGGCCGCGGGGCGTGCGACGGGGGTGAGGCCACCGGAGATCGAACGCTTGTTGACGGTTTGCTCGTCAAATTGCGCCATGGCACGGGCGAAGAGCAGCGCAATGCGACCGGAGAACTGCGCCTTCTGGCGAAGAGGAGCATGGAAAACCGCGTGTGTATTGCGCAGGCGGGCGCTATTCCGATCCTTGTGCACCTGCTAAGTTCCGCTGACCCGAAAACGCGGGAACACGCCGTTACCGCGCTTTTGAATCTATCAATCAACGAGAGTAACAAGGGCGCGATCATGTCGGCGGGAGCGGTGCAGCCGATCGTGGAAGTGCTGAAATCGGGGACGATGGAAGCGCGGGAAAACGCCGCCGCTACTCTGTTCTCTCTCTCCGCTGTCTCCGACAACAAGGCACCGATTGGCGCGGCCGGAGCCATTCCCGCGCTCGTCGGGCTGCTTCAAGAGGGAGGCACGCGCGGGAAACGAGATGCGGCAACGGCTCTTTTCAATTTGACAGTAGCTCCTGTGAATAAGACGAGAGCTGTGAGGGCAGGAATTATTCCTCCGCTCATGGAATTGCTAACGGATCGAACGATGGGGCTTGTTGACGAGGCTTTGGCAATTCTGTCGGTGCTGGTTACGGCGCCGGAAGGTAGGGAGGCTGTAGGTCAGGCGGCGGCGGTTCCCATCTTGGTCGATCTGATTAAGGATGGAACGCCAAGAAATAAGGAGAATGCAGCGGCGATTCTGCTCGCTCTGTGCTTGAACAACGCGGTGCACAAGGAGGAGGTGCTCAAGTTGGGAGCGGGCCAACCGCTCAGTAACTTGCTGCTCTCCGGTACAGCACGGGCAAGACGGAAGGCCAAGGACTTGTTAAGCCACTTGCAGGCGTCGTCGGGCGTGACGGGAGGAGACAGAGATGCTTATCATGGCGCTGCATCGGGAGCGAACACTGGGCAAATTGCTGAAGACATGAGGACATCGCGTTGACGTCATTTCTCTTTTTCTTGTTTCTCGTTCTTTTCTCTTTTCTTGTTCTTTTCTTTTTTCTTTTTCTTTTCTTTTTCTTTTTTTTTTTCTTTTTTTTTTTTCCGTTCTTTCGTTCGCACTCACTCACCGATCCCCGCTTCCCGTTCTTCCCATTGCGTTCTTGCTGAATTATGTTCCGCGCGGTGCCAACCTGCCCCTCCTTTCTTCACCCAACTGAAGTGTCTTATCAGTCGGGTTGACCTTCTGTATCTTTATCACTAACACTGGGTGCGTGAGTGAGTGAGAGAGAGAGAGAAAGAGAGAGAGAGAGAGAGAGGAGCTACAAATTGTAAAGAAGTCTCTCGAGTTCTTTTGTGTATCAATGCTCGATCGAACTTGGTTAGCGAACACACGGCAGGAGAGAGAGAGAGAGAGAGTTAGTGCTTTCCGAAATTCTGCTTTCTATGTATTGGCCTTGATATCCGTGATAGCCTAATGAATGGTTGTTAAATCGCTGTCGAATTTATTCTGCAATGGATAGCCTGATTTCTTTTACAGGTCTGAGTCGTGAGGAACTCATAGAAGGCTTTAGAAGAATGCGGGTGTGTAGGCCAAATGGGGCTATTTGGTGGGAGTGAGGAGGAGAGGGAAGGAGGTTAAGGGTGTAGTATATGCTGAGTCGTGGAGATATTTGGAGGGAGGGACGAGCAGTGGGGAAGAGGTTAAAAGCGTAAGCAAGTCTAGATCGTCGTGCTGTGGTTCGAGTAGTGGCGTTTCTTTCGGTTTCCTGTCTCTCTCATCTCTTCTCCCCCCTTTCCTCCTGTTTCCCATCTCTTCTCCCCCCTTCCTCCTGTTTCCCATCTTTTCTCCCCCCTTTCCTCCTGTTTCCCATCTCTTCTCCCCCCCTTCCCTCCTGTTTCCCATCTCTTCTCCCCCCTTCCCTCCTGTTCCTCATCTCTTCTCCCACCTTTCCTCCTGTTTCCCATCTCTTCTCCCCCTTTCCTCCTGTTTCCCATCTCTTCTCACCCTTTTCCTCCTGTTTTCCATCTCTTCTGCCACGTTTCCTCCTGTTTCCCATCTCTTCTCCCCCCTTTCCTCCTGTTTCTTGTGTCTCCATTCTTGCTTGTTTCTCATCTCCTTTTCCTCCTGTTTCTACTGTCTTCATTCTCTCTTGTTTCATCCTCCCTCCCTTTTCTCCTGTTCCTACCCCTTGTGCCCACTCTCTCTCCTTTCCTCTCTTCCCCGTGGTCCCTCTCCTTACTGCGATATCTCTCTTCTTCCCTTGTTTTTGCTACATTGTGTTCATCGTACTCGTGATTGACCCCTGTTTCTTCTTCCATGCGTATAGACATCGTCCTCTTGATTGACCCCTTTTTCATGACGTATAGACATTACCTGTCGCACCTCGCCTCTACCTCCCTCTTCCCT
>BFEA01000780.1:247444-264429 GCA_003427395.1 Chara braunii
TGTGTGTGTGTGTGTGTGTGTGTGTGTGTGTGTGTGTGTGTGTGTGTGTGTGTGTGTGTGTGTGTGTGTGTGTGTGTGTGTGTGTGTGAGGCAAACAGCACTAGGCAAATGACAAACAGTACAAGGCAACAAGAGGAGAGCAAGTAAAAGACGATGAGGGAAAAGGCATATGACAACAAGCAGCAACAGAGAACAAAGGCAGGAGGGCGAGGAGGAGGTGAGTGGGCACACAAAGTCACAAGGCAACAAGGCATAGGAAGGTAAGCATCAACAAAGAAGAAAAGCTCAAGGGCACGCTGAAGGTTGAAGGGCAGGCAACACACAAGCACAAGACAGGCAAACCAAAAAAATACGAGTCCTAAAAAAAGCGAAGACCGAAAAAATAAAACTGATGATGAAAGATTGTTTCGTCGGAGTTGCACCGACTCATCAGGAGGCTGAACCCTCAACAATCTGTGGAATCTCCGTATTTGGTGGTTTGGGTCATGAACCCTTTGACCTTTGTTGAAGGCCGACCGTCCTCAAGCTGAACACAGCAGCGGGCAGCAACCCACCGAAGCACCAGGCAACGCTGCAGAGGTAACACAACTGCTCAACGCCAACGACTACTGCAAGGAAGGACACGGCAAGCAGACCAGCATGGCAACCACACAGTGAAGCAGGCAACACCAACAAGGCAGCCACACACAAAGCAGCAGGCAACAACTCAGCGAAGCACCAGGCAATGCTGCCGGGGCACTCTAACTGCACAACAACAAAGACTCTGTGTGTGTGTGTGTGTGTGTGTGTGTGTGTGTGTGTGTGTGTGTGTGTGTGTGTGTGTGTGTGTGCGTGCGTGTGTGTGTGTGTGTGTGTGTGTGTTGTCATATTTGCTATTCACAACTCCACACAGGAAAGAAGGTATGACTGACTGTTTCACCAGACTTTCACTGACTCATCGGGAGGTTGAACCCCAACGGTCTGCCCAGGATGCATTTGACTGATGGATAAGGACTCATGATGTCTCCTAGAGTTAGCGATACCCCTGAGAAAAGCGGTGGAATTTACTCAAACCAACCCTTCACTCCTAGCAGATTGTTGGTCCAAACCCCTAACAAGAAATTCACGAATGGCTGTAAGTCTGAGAAACTACTTTGTCACACAGGATGAGGCTACGTCGCAATAGCAGATCGCAATGGCAGATCCATAAGCTGACCTTCCATAGATTGGAAGGACGTAAGCAGAGAGAGGAGTAAGGGGCTTCAAGTTACTCGTCTGGTTCAGAAGCGGAGCAGGGTGTTAAAATGACAAGATCATAACACCAGGAGTAGTACAGCGATAATGATCAATGGGGCTGATGACACAAGGTTCTCGTTGTATTGTGCCATTTGTCAGCTATGATCGAGTCAGGCTCATGGGGTCGTTGGCATTCTTTGCTATACTGGCAAAGGTGCAGGGCCGACATCTGGGAGGAAGCTACGTGGCAATAGCAGAATGACATGAGGGATACATCATCATCATCATCATCATCATCATCATCACCCATCTTCTCCTTCTATTCACTCGTCCTTACCTTTCAGACGTGAGTATTAGAAGTTTGGAAGGGCTACAATACGGTAGAGATGGGGCCCCCATCCATCTTCATCCGTCTTCACCTTTTTTTTCACTTGACATTTTTCCCTCCTTCTTTGTTCCTTCCCGCTTAATCTCCTTATTTTCCACTCCTCCTTCTCTGTCTTTTCCCTCTATTCACTCTTAGACTCCGCTTCACGCTCCGCTCTCCTCTTTTAGGGGATGTAATGGGAGAGACGTGGTTAGGACGAGATGAAGTGAAGGAGGACTGGTCTTGGGGGGGGGGTCGAAATATGGAGGAGGGAGAGAGGGGGCGAGGTAGTCGGAGAGTGCATTGGGATTAGTGTTTTTTGGAGAGAAGAGGGACGACGGAGGGGGGGCGGGGGGGGGTTGCTCTCACATATTTCTCTATTTAGCATTTAATACTAATCTGTAAAAGAAGGATTTGGGGGGGAGAGGGCCCAGAGGGGTATCTCACGTTTCTCGCTATTTATAATCTGGTCTGTTTTTCTAGTTTCATCAGGATTAGCATGCTGCAAGGAAAATGAGCGATAGCGGATTCCAGAAACCAAGCAGCATCATACACATGAAACCAGATAGTCTTGACCTCGAACCAAAAGCAGAATTGCAACTCGAGTTCCACCAAATAAGAGCACAGCAAAAGCTCACAAGTGACGATTTTTGAATAAGACAATGAACCAATGTCGATTCCCTATCTGGCGCTCGACGCCCAGACTACGAATGGCAGATCCTATCTAGCCTTTCCCCGAAGTACGAGAAGATCTCGGCCAATGTCGTTCGCCTCAAGCACCAGGTATGTCTCAAGCATCACTCACAACCTCGATCCCCCACACAGATGCCACGTGCACCTAAGGACCACCATGCGGCCCATCCAGCACCTCGCAGGCCAGCTCGGCTATGGCTGCCTGCGTGTACCTTGCTCGCCCGTGAGCGCGTGGGCGCTTGCCTGCCAGTAGCGCAGCAGCGCTTGCGCAGCATGTAGCAAGTGCCCGAATGCTGAATGCNAGCGCAGCAGCGCTTGCGCAGCATGTAGCAAGTGCCCGAATGCTGAATGCGGAGGCAGGCACTTTCCTATATGGAAGTGGCCTGCCTACTGCGTGCTGCCTGGCTGCGCTGGGCCCCTTCCCAGAAGCTTCCGGTAGGCCCCAAGTGGCTGAGCCCCGGTCCAAGGGAATCAGGCACAGGGCCTGGGGTGGTTACCCGTGTCCAACTGCCAGCGTCCTGTGTGCAGTCCATGGCCCGTGTCTAGCCGAGGAGTGGAAAGGCTGAAATAGGCCTCTCGTCCCCTGTCAGGCCTGCCTTCACTTAGGGCGGCCGATATTGCTGAAAACAGGGCCCAGTAGGGCTCATCGAGGCCTTGAGCCTAGCATTCCCTTCTGCATACTTCGACAGTTCTCTGAGAAGTTCACTCAATCTGGCGCTTTCCTTTCTGCAGTAACTTCTCATAGGGAGTGACAACCTGTGGAGCGGTCTGCATCAGTTCCTCCCGTTTAAACCGTCTGTCCTCCTTTGGATCAGTGTGATGTCTGAACCGAACACGATATTGCAGCTTTGGCTTCGGAGGATGGCCCCGGCCTGTTGGTCTTGGAACTGACATCTCTCTGTGATCCACGATGTCGTCGATGTCGACCTCTCCATCCATGGTTGGGGGCAGCATTGACTGACGAGATGGAAACTGGTCAGTTTCCTTGAAAGGTGCGAACTTGGAGGCGTGAAAGACAGGGTAGGTGCGAAGGTGACCTGGGATCCGAATTACATACGAGGGCCCGTCCGGATCATTCTCGACAACGTCCAAAACCTCCCATGGCCCGAAGTACTGTGGCATGAGCTTGCGGGAGATCCCATGCTCCTACCCCAGTTCAGAGGCCTTGACCCAGACTTTGTCCCCTACCTGGAATGTAGATGGGCGGTGATGTCTGTTCTCAGGCTCTATCATCGCCGCCTGTGCTTTATGCATCTGTTCTACAGATTGCTGCATCAGGCGTTCGTATCGATAGGCGAATTCTAAGGTGCTTGGTGCAGAAGCCGGCTGGTTCTCAGATAGTAGAAAGCCAAGGGGAAGTCTAGGCTTGAAGGTCAGTAGCAGACTGTCAGGAATCACTCCTGTCGCGCTGTGCACACCGTTATTGTAGAGACTGGCGACGAGAGCAAGTTTCTCATCCCAGTCCACCTGGTTAGGCTTGATGTAGTGCCTCAACAGGTTTTGTACAGCGCAGTTCAGCTGCTCCGCTTGCCCGTTTGCCTCTGGGTGGTTCCCGAAGGTCATCTGCAACTGCTTCCCTTGTTCAGCAGCTGCAGCCTTCCACAATTCACTCGTGAATCGGACATCTTTGTCACAAACAATAGACTTTGGCAGTCCAAAGTCTCTAACCCAATTTCCTTTAAATAGTCTAATCACGTACTCGGTTTTTGCTGTTTCCGGCATTGCAATTAACCTAGTGTACTTACTAAACCTATCCACTATGACAAAGATATATTTCATTCCACTCTTGCTGGTGACCAGCGTATCTATGAAATCCATGGACAGGCTTTCACCGGGACTTTCCGGAATCGGAAGGGGCTTGAGGAGCCCAAGAGGGGCCTGTGTACAGGGCTTGTCTCTTTGACAGACCTGACAAGTTTCCACGTACAACTTGGCATCTTTCATCATTGTGGGCCACCAGAACTGCTGCAACAAGTTTGCCTCAATCTTCTTATAGCTAAAATATCCGGTGGCATCGTGACACTCTCCTAAGAATAAACTACGCAAAGACTCCCGATTTGGAACACACAAACGACTCCCGATTTGGAACACACAAACGTTTATTCCCGGCCTTCTCAAGGAACAGCAGGCCATTGACCATCACAAACTCATCGGAAGCTACTTTGTCCTTCGCCTCGAGTCTGCGTATGATCTCGGCCATAAACGGATCCTCGCGATAGACTTCCACCAAGGACCGAGTAACATCGTCCGCAAGCCCGAACTCAGTGATCAGCGCACCCAGGAAGTCCGGCCTACACGACAACGCATCAACAACTTTGTTATACTCTCCTTTGATGTACCGGGGTTCGAAGTCACACTGCTCTATAACTTCAATCCAACGTTTCAGCGCATCGGAGAGCACAGGCTGGGTCCTCATCCACTTTAGGGTCTGATGACCAGTCCTGACGTAGAAGAACCTCCCCAGGAGATAGTGCCTCCAGTGGGTTAGTGCCTTGTAGATCGTGTAGAGCTCCTTCTCATAGGTAGACTTAGCCAACTTCTGAGAGGGCATCTTTTTGGACATGTACTCGACTTGCCTCAACTTTGGCCCCTCCTGCTGCGCAAGCACGACACCAATGCTGTATTGGCAGGCATCCATGGCTACTATAAATGGCTTGTCAGGATCAAGAAGTTTCAAGACCTCATGGTGTGTTAAGGAGTGCTTCATATGTCTGAAAGCAGCCTCACACCTGTCTGTTCATTCCCACGGGGTGTCAAGGCGTGTCAGGTTCGTCAAAGGTGCGGCCACTATGCTATAGTTCTATACAAAATTATGATAGTAGCCGGTCATCCCTAAGAAGGACTTCATCTCAGTCACAGACTGAGGACGCGGCCAGTCACGAATGCTGGGCACCTTCGCGTCATCAGGCTTCAATCCCTCTGCAGAATCTCATGACCCAGATACAAGATCCGGGTGCCGCCAAACTCGTAGTTCTCCCGATTAATCCTGAACTGGTGCTGCCGAAGGAGACTAAGGACTTCATCTAGATGACCAACATGCTCCTCGACAGTCCTATTGAAGATATGTCATCGAGGTACACGATGACAAACTTGTCCAAGTAGTCATGAAAAATCCGGTTCATAGCGTGCTTAAAGGTGCCAGGAGCATTGCAAATGTCGAAAGGCATCACCACAAACTCGTACAGACCGTACCTGGTATGAAAAGTTGTTTGTGTTGATCCTCGGGCCGGATTGCAATCTGATGGTACCCGGATTTCAGATCTATCTTATTGAAGTACCGACACCCTTGCACTCAATCCAACAAGTCATCGATGTGCGGTAGGGGCTCTGCGTTTTTCACAGTGATGGCATTGAGGCCCCTATAGTCAATGCATATCATCAATGTTCCCCCCTTCTTCGGTAAGGGGAAACACTTACCGTAAGGGGATTCGTATAAAACAGGTGATCCGTAAGGGGAAACACTAGGTCGGATCCAACCCTTCTCTATGAGTTCCTTGAGTTGTCGGCAAAGGTCATCAAGGTCAACTGCAAACATCCGATAGATCCGACCCTTCGGAATACTAGACCCTGAGATAATCTCTATCGCATGGACGACCTCCCTCTCAACAACCCTTTTCGGCTCTTCAAATAGATCAGGGTATCTCGCGACTACTCCCTCTATCTCTGGAGGCATTTTCACCGGCTCGCCCTCTGCAGAAACATAAACTAAGTACAAACCCTCCTTCGGATTTTGCTAATAGTAATTATAGAACGCAGCCGCACACATGCATCCGTATGACTCAATCAGACTACTAGCCTTATGCTTACGTAATCTGGCGGTCCCCCCTCCTGGCAAAGTGTGTTTGACCACTTTTCGGTCCTAGTCAAACTGGGGCTGTGCAACCGAAAGATGGTACATACCCAACAAGATATCCATGGGGAGATCATCGCTGACTAGGAATGAGACTCGATGTCTCAGTTCCCCTCCCACATACGAGAAACGACACTATCTCTGGAGGCATTTTCACCGGCTCGCCCTCTGCAGAGACATAAACTAAGTACAAACCCTCCTTCGGATTTTGCTTATAGTAATTATTGAACGCGGCAGCACACATGCATCCGTATGACTCAATCAGAAAGTTCTGCACTGTGATCATGGCCTCTCCTGCCAATTGATTCCTGAGTTTTATGGGAAGACACCTCAGGTAAGTGGTGAGTAAGACCTGGGGATCGTAACGCATTCCAGGTACACAGATCAAACGCTCAACAACGTCCGTGGCATCCCTTACTGATCTGAACTTTCTTGAGCTCAGGGTCAGGATCACATCAGTGGCTTTTTGGGCCTCCTGCGGATCATGCCACCTTTCCTCCACCAGCTTGAGAAAGTCATCCAATTTCTGGTTGACTGCCCAAGCGCGGAAGTCATGACTGTACCCCTTTAGTTGCACGTACCCGCTTAACCATCTTGCTGCACTCCCCCTCCAAATAGGAGGCAACCACAAACACTTCCTCGTGAGGCAAGGTCAACTTGCACTTCACATAGACTGGCACTGACCTCAACCATGTGTCGAGGTCCTCACCCCCCTTATCTCCTGAGAAGGGTTTAGGCGAAGCAATGAAAGTCTTGGGAACCCACTGTCCTTGTCCCGGTGCCTGCACCATTCCAGGCTGTGGACCCTGGGGTGCAGGCTGCTGCACTAGCTGCTGGTGGGGTTGTGTACCCTGCGACTGTGCCGGCGGCGAGAAGGCAGGCTGCCCAGTTACGATAATCTGCAACGGAGTTTGGGAGAACACTGTCTGAACAGGAACCTGTATACTAGGACATGCTGTTAACCCACTTGTCAAAGGCATACCTAGTAGGGAAGCGGCCTGCACCGAAGCTGGAGATACTGCAAATGGGGATACTCTAGTCACCGGTGGGACAAAAGGAGGAGGCTGTACCACGGGCCAGGCACCGGGCCCTGATGGTGATGGTGCGGCCTGAACTCGCCCAACCAGTGTCCTGCAAGGGCGACGTGTGGTAGTCCTGCATCTCTACTACATCTAACAGGGTTGTCCTCATGGTTCTCACATCTTCATCCATATGGGTCAGGTCCATCTCCTCTAACTCTCTAATGTCCGCTTGCCTCCGCTGCATCCTCGACCTTCTTCTGATCATTCTCTCCTTTTCTGCCTGTATCTCATCTAAAGCCTTTTGTAGCTGTGCCTCATGAGCACTTGCTCTTTGTATGGCGACCTCCTGGGAAGTTAACACTAAATGTTGGCTTGCCATGACGCCAGCGGACTGACTCAGGGTCTCTACGACCGTCGTCCCAACAATTCCTGAACTACTGGCCTGGGAACGTTGTTACATAGCGGTTGCCATGGGTGCTGAAGTAGCTGCCTCACTTGCGAACGCTCTGCTTGCCTCTGTGTCCCTAACCTCTGATGCTGCTGCTGCTGCTGCCTTTCCCTAAGCTGGACGAACAGAAACCGGTCACCCTCTGGTCCTAACACTAAGTGGACCAATGGGCGTCTTGACGAACGCAGGATCCTATCGTCCGGGTCAGGATTCTCCCTGTCGCTCATAAGCTACAGAACTGTGCAATGTCTGCACTAGGACACACTCAGTTGCCTACCGCAGCGTAGTGCTCAAACCGATTAATCGGTGGCAATGCCAGAGTATACATATTTGGGTCCAACAGGTAAGTCCAGATTCCTACAAACGAAACTACCTTACTTGACTAGTCCACAAACAGAAAGCAAATGAGCAAAAACAAGAAGCTATACCTATGCTGTCTGTCAGATGTTAATGGTTGTACATCTAACTAGTCAAAATAAAAATAGAATCGTTTGGATGACTGTTGGCAGAGTGAAATTGTTCCCTAACTTATCACCTGAAACTTGAATCTACCCCTCCCTCAATTCTTCCTGATTGTCGCTTGACGTCAGCGTCCCTGTGCAATCCAGATAGCGTGCGTGTCTAAAGGTGTGCACACGGCCCACCCTTGTGCTTCGAGTCAATGCTGAGCTGGCCAGCCCTGGACCATGTTTACCCTCCCGTGCAGCGAGCCTTACACCGACCGATTGGCTGATCAAGAGGCGTTTAACGACGGCCCCCGAAGTCCTTAGGAATTCTTTAACGTCACAAAGAGGACGACGATCACAGCCAATGGAAGGTAACCCGACCGATACTTATTTATAGACGTCCAGTACTCGTCTCCCCTGTAGGGCTGGTCTGACCCTCATAACCCATCTATAGCGCAACAAGCAGACAAAGGACAAAGCAGCAAAGCATGCGTGCTCTACTCCCGGTGGGTTGGCATGGTGACCGTGACCCAGTGCTTCGTCTAGGGCCCTTCAGATAGCTCCGCCCTCTCCTTCCAGATGCTCCACGTGAATAATGCTGACTCTCAAGGTTGAGCGCACTCGACTCCTCACATGAGAGGACTCTCAAGACAGAACACATCCTCACGATAAGAAGTATTCGAAGAGGGTAGATAAGGTTAAGAGCAACGTACCTCAAAATAACTGCCCCCAACCACAAATATTCTCACCAGATGACCTGACGCTGATTGTGATGACCGATCATTGCTTCGGCACAACCAGCATTACACCGCCGTTCCACCTCAGCATCAGTTGCACATCAGATAGTTCTCATCACATTGCGAAACACCCAAAATCACCTTGTAGCCTTCCTAGCGCGACCCCTCTCCACCTGGGTCGCCTGCTTGCCTTCACCCTCCTCACTACACACTTCCTACGACCGCTAACCCAACAGATCGCATGCATGCACTGCATAGGCAGAAGACAAGCGCCAGGTTAGCGCAACGTACCACAACTCTGATACCAAAATGCAAGGAAAATGAGCAATAGCGAATTCTAGAAACCAAGCAGCATCGTACACATGAAACCAGATATTCTTGACCTCACCCAAAAGCAGAATTGCAACTCGAGTTCGACCAAATAAGAACACAACAAAAACTCACAAGTGATAATGTTTGAATAGTCTCATCATCATCAACAATGAACCAATGTCGATTCCCTATCTGGCGCTCGGCGCCCAGACTACGAATGGCAGATTCTATCTAGTCTTTCCCCGAAGTACGAGTAGATCTCTGCCAATGTCGTTCGCCTCAAGCACCAGGTATGTCTCACTTATCACTCACAACGTCGATCCCCCACTTAGATGCCACGTGCACCCAAGGACCACCATGCTCCCCATCCAACACCTCACAGGCCAGCTCGACCATGGCTGCCTGCATGTACCTTGCTCGCCTATGAGCGCGTGGGCGCTTGCCTGCCAGTAGCGCAGCAGCGCTTGCGCAGCATGAAGCAAGTGCCCGAATGCCGAATGCGGAGGCAGGCACTTTCCTATATGGAAGTGGCCTGCCTACTGCGTGCTGCTTGGCTGCGCTAGGGCCCTCCCCAGAAGCTTCCGGTAGGCCCCAAGTTGTTGAGCCCCGGTCCAAGGGAATCAGGCATAGGGCCTGGGGTGGTTACCCGTGTCGAACCGCCAGCGACCTGTGTGCAGTCCATGCCTCGTGTCTAACCCAAGGCCTGCCTCAGATACATTTGGTAAAGGCAGGCAGGGCCTGGGTTCTCTCAACCAACTGGGGCTGCGCAACTACCTGAATTTCCCAGTTGCGTGGAAAGGCCGAAATAGGCCTCTCGTCCCCCGTCAGGCTTGCCTTCAGTTAGGGCAGCCGATATTGCTGAAAACAGGGCCCAGTAGGGCTCATCGAGGCCTTGAGCCTCGCAATGCAAGTAATGCTAATTGTAATTCTAATTTACTGGTCGTCTTAAATTCCTTATTCTATAAGGAAATTCCCTAAAATTAAAAATCATAATATAAATATATATATATTTTTAATGTTAATGTATTCCCTTATCATTAACTTAATCATTAACCTACTTATATCCTGATAAATTCCAAAAACATTCTCATTCCTCATCCCCTTAAATTTCTCAACTTGACTTTTTCCAAAGCTATTAACTGAACAGTGAATACCTAAATACCTGAATAAATACATAAATTTTCATCGATCTCGATTACAATGTCCAATTTCATATCCCTATAATTCTTCAAATATCGGCTTTTTTTTTCCCCCCCCCCCTTTCACCACGAAGTATAAAGATCTTCAAATATCAACCCGCTAAATTTCAATCTCCAATGTTTACGCTAGTCGTCTCTATTGGTCGGTACAATGCTTACGATGGGTAAGGATGGATCTGGATTTTTTTTGTATGCTTATATCTGTCGTTTTGGTAGGATGGTTGGAGGAAGCGGAACACTACTCTGCACGGGCTTCATGAGGCGGGAGGTAAATGCCTTGGAGAGGGTAGGGGCATAGTTTGGGATTCCTTTTTTGGGGGGCTGGGATTGAAATGACCCAGCGGAGGCAAATGAGGGCAAGGGGAAGGCAACTGCATACTTAGACGGGAACTAGATGCCCTGGAGGGATTGGGGGTAGGGAGGTGGTATGTCCTATGCCGGAGCCGAGGAGTGATGGTAATTAGTGCGGCCCTTTTCCGCAGGGGCAGCGAGGGATGGTGCAAGAGGGAGAGGTGAGAAAACCCTATGAACAATGTCTTTTGCTCATCGACATTCAACCTATCACTAATCAATGTAGTATCATCAACAATCATGAACTCTTAATGATTCTATAGAAATCAGATTCAGAATTTCAAGTGTAGCATTCGCTCAGTCGACGTCAGATGAAGTTGTGATGAGTAAACAACTTTGGACTTTTACACAATATATATTTGGGAAGGGCATGTAATCAGCGATAAGTTGTCTAAGTTTATCACTAAAGGGCAAATGGATTCCTCTTTCTTTGCTTTGGCGAAGACACGTTCCAAACGCACATGCATATAAGGTTTTATAGACCCCGATAAAGTTGAGGCCGTCATCTCCTCATCCTCTGTCGGAAGCTTGAAAATAGACTATGGCTTCTTCAAAGGATTATTCACCTAGCCTCTGAAAAAGGATGAGGGATGTGCAAAAATTGAACCTTTTATGGTCTCATTAACAAGATCACATACTCAAACACAAAGGGAACACCCAAAGAGGTCATTGGTCCTTGAACAAATATGGACAACCTTGATACAAATGGAAGAGGATAAGATGCCAAGTATTCACGGTCTACCTAAGGAGTTATGAGAAACCATGTGGCCAACCTTCTCCCCATTTTTAATGGAGTTCTTGGAATTGGTGTACGAATCAAGATAAATGAGAGAAATGGTAGGACAAGGTATCCTCACTCTTTTATACAAGAAAGGGGACAAAATCAGTATAAGAAATTATAGACCCATAACTTCATTGATTGTAGTGTACAAGATGTTGGCCAAAACTTTGACCAACAGGCTAATACTAGTAATGGCTCACATCATACATCCCTCTCAAACTGGTTTGATTGATGGGATGCACATTCATGACACTATTCTGTTAATTAATGAAACAGTTAAGCTTACCCGTCAATCTAAACAAAACACAACTTTCGTATTCATAAATTTTGAAAATGTTTATGATCATGCGGATTGGAGGTTTTTGAATGCTTGTCCTCATAAAATGAATTTTGGTCCTAAATTGAGAAGATGGGTCAATATTATTCAGTTCAATGCTACAATAAGAGTCCACATCAATGGTCTCCTCCCTCTAAAGATTTGTCTACAAAGACCAGTTAGACAAGGGGACTGTTAGCTACATTTTCGTACTTCATAATCACGAAGGTACTAGGGGCTAACCTTATGGCCAATCGTGACCTTAAAGGCCTTCAAATTTCAGGAATACTGGAAGAGGCAATACTTGTTAGGTCAAAGTTTGAAGACAGTCTCACTATTATGGCAGAAATGTTCATCTCCAATAAGGAAGAAATCCTTGATATATAAATTTTCTTAAGTTTCTGATATGGTGGTTAACTGAGGGGGCAAAGGACGGTGGATACATTCAAATGAAATGCGTCCTTCATAATTGCCTAGAGTCAGCTGGGGGCGGATGAATGGTACAGTCTGTGTCTTAGGGGTTTCATTTATAGCCTATGGAAAACCAGTAATTAATGATAAATGGATTTCAGGGTCAACAATATCTAAATTGAATCAATGGAAGAATCAATATACCTCGCTCGTTGAGAGATCATTTATTATTAATAAGACAGTCCTCGCGTCTAAAGTGTTTCTTTCAACAAGAAGGCCTTAGACACAGAGGCTATAATTGGTAGTGCCCAATAAGCAACGAGCGATGAGAAGAAGAATAAACTTCCTGAAGATTGAAGGAAGAAAAACAATCTTACGTTTATTGACCATGATGGTCATGCAATTGAGATTGACGACTTCTCTTATCTTGGGGGAGAGACAGAGATAGATGAGAGTGGAGAGACTTCAGAGGGTGGAGTAGTCGCTCCTATTAGTAGAGAAAAGACTAAGGGGTATGGGAAACAAAAAGGTAGCCTGCCCAAGGGTGAAGGTGACCAGGGACCACTCATATGGGTGAAACTTGGTTTAAAATACGAAGTATGTTGCGACCATGTTGCTCAGGGCACGTGTCTGAATTGCGGCCAGCATGGGCACAATGAGTCACTGCAAGAGTAAGCGAGTCACAGGGAAGGTAACAACCTCAATACTGGTTATCGGATCTTCCACCTCTTGTGGTGCTTCTGTGAGCACTTCGCAGGGAAACACTTCGGGCCATGAGTATTAGCTGCTCTTACTCGTGCTGAAGTGGTTACCTTACCCTCTCCACTTCACAGGACGGCTAAGGCTATTGACCCCTACATCGCCCCGCAGACAGATCAGGACCAATCAATACTCTGTTCGATGGATGTGTCTGAGTCCTTAGAGGAATTAGAAACTGAGTGGTTAAAGAAAGACCCTAGAGACTCCTGGGCGATGTTGACTAAAGGTCCAAAGGATGAACATTTTGTGGTAGAAGTCGATATAGGTGGCCGAAAGGTTGGTGCCTTCATAGACATACGTTCTACGTTGAATTTCATCAATCGTGGTTGTGTGCATAGGTTGTGCTTAAGGGACCAAGTGCAACGACGTAACAAGTTTGTAGCATCTACCTTAGCCAACAAGCATTCCATGATAGTAAGGGACTATGTCAAGGACGTAGTTTGTACCTTTTCTTATGGAGGAGGGGAACTGAAA
The DNA here is from genome assembly GCA_003427395.1 of Chara braunii. NCBI lineage: Eukaryota > Viridiplantae > Streptophyta > Charophyceae > Charales > Characeae > Chara > Chara braunii. The sequence goes on from BFEA01000780.1 coordinate 260,826, forward strand.
TGCAATATCTCGTTCCTGGTAAGCGATGAGCTGCTGTTTGATAGGCTACGATCCGACCTAGTTCCTCCCCTTACGGTGCGCTAGTCTTATTTGTCCCAAAAAAGAGAGGAACCCTAAGGATGTGCATTGACTATAAGGGATTCAACGCCATCACTGTTAAGAACACGGAGCCCCTACCCCGCATCAACAACCTCTTGGATAGAGTGCAGGGATGTCGATACTTCACAAAGATAGATATAAAACCTGGATACCATCAGATTGCTATTAAACCTGAGGATCGACACAAAAACGTTTTCCAGACCAGATACGGTCTGTCCGAGTTTTTAGTGATGCCCTTTAGTCTATGCAATGCTTCTGGACGTTCCAACACGCGATGAGCTGGATCTTTTGTGACTACTTAAACAAGTTTATCGTCGTGTACCTCGACGATATCCTTATCTTTAGTAGGACTATAAAGAAGCATGTTGAGCACGTGAAGACAGTGCTCGGGCTCATGAAACAGCACCAGTACAAGGTCGCACCAAGATCTTGTATCTGGATCATGAGATTTCAACGGATGGATTGAGGCCAGATGATGCAAAGGTGGCCAACTGATCCATACCTTTTTTTTTAATAAATCCTCACGTTAACAGATAGAAGTGATGATAAGAGCATACACTTCTACCTGTCCTGCAGGGGGCTCCAGTCTATTGGTGGGGATCAACACTTGTTGGAAAGCGGGTCCAACGTCCCCTGAGATACATCGTTGATTTTAGTAGAACAATGCAGCTAAATTCTTCTAGTAATAAGATGATGATGATGATGATGATGATCATGAGAGTAATGGGAAGAAAAACGGGGAAAGGAACGCCTCTTATTCCATGAGGACTGCTAGATAGAGCCTCCCAACCAAGTTATCATGTCCCCACATACTAATTGTAATTAAACCTTCCTCAAACTCCCCTCGGGCCTTACCATTGCATTTTTACCATAGCAAGCTCAATTGAAGGGAAAAGGTCTGGAAAAAAAAACAGAGATTTGAGAAAGGCTTCTGGATAAAGCTTGAAACAATCCCGAAAGATGAGATGAAGTCTTTCTTGAGAGACTTTCCTATCTCTTCTTCACTTGGCCATTTCACCTCAACCAAACCCTTCCCTACAGCGCCCCCTAGCCAGTCCAGGGTAAATTTTTGAATGATTTGTTGAATGTTTTTTTTTAGATGAAGGTTTTGCAACTTAGCTTAAATTCCAGTCCAGTTTGCTCTGATTTTCGTTTGTATAAATTGAAAAATAAGATCTTGTGTCTCATAGCCATCCAGACTCACCTTCTCATGTTTTCGAACACACCTTTTATACCATAAAACCCATAACATTGCTTTACAGTCAATTTCAAAAAGATTATTTTGAAATTTTCATATAGTGAGATATGGGGGTTTCCAATACCCCAATAGGATAACCTTCCAATCCAAGGCCAGTCTGTACCTGTTAGATCTCTCCAAGTACAATCCCATCTTCACCATAAAAGTATTGAGCTCGGACATTGCATAAATATTAAATATATATTTGATGGTTTCCTTGACTTTAATACTAAGGAAAGTAGATAAACAGGCTGTACACCATGGTAACTTCAAACCCTGCTGTTCCAATGATGAATGATCAATCAGCCAGTCGTTGGTGGGCAGACAACAGTGAGCTATATGCCATCACAAATATCCAAATTTAGTCAGTCTTTGTTTGGTTCTTTCAAAATTTTTTATGGGTTTGAGCAAGTTTGCATCAATATTGAGGTGCTTAGCCCACTTGCAATACTGTTGTAATATTCAACTTAGGGCGGATCATACAGTATGCCGCCTTGACTGACATATTTTGCAAGGTGCGTGACTTACATGTCCTGCTTGTCTGCCATATCCATTCCTCTGGGTCTAGTGGGGTTAGGTAGTTGAGGATGATAGGTCTACCAACCCTTGCTATGAGAAACCAAAAAAACTTCAATAAGATAAATATAGGTGAACGGGAAAAAAATTACCATATTTGAAGGAGAGGGTGATATAAGATGGTCTCTGTTAATTTTGGCCAAACCCACCATAGCTCCTTGTGAAGTTAGATGAATCACATGTCCCACCATCTGCTAACCATTAAGCTGGACTTTTTTCACCCAATCAACCTCCTTAATCTTTGACCCTCTTCTCAAAATTTGTACCCAGGCTAAAGGTATGGAAAAATAATTTGATCTAGATTGGAAGATAACTGGTGAGCATATCTGTGTACGTCTCAGCTGATCAGCAATCCTCCAATTATTGATCCCTAAGTCTCATAGATCCTTAATTCTCAGTACCCCCCTGTTAACCCACAAGGAGCAAGATGAAACTGAACTATTAAAAATGCAATTATTTAAATTTGTAATCCATTTGTTGCCAAAGAGAGACTGCCTTAATATCTCCTCATATCGAGAGGGGAATGACCTATTGGGCAACGAGAGACATCTCCATTTCTTCAACAAAGAAGTCCACATATTATCCAGGATAAAATAACTCTGGTGGCCCCACGTACCTTTTTCTCTCTGATATTGAGACTGCGTCCTGGGAATGGTCCAAAAACGATCTTCAATCCAAGTGAGGGGGTGTATATCCTCCGGACACGTGGGAGCTAACCTACAAATTCGTTCAAGTTCTAGCACCTGCCAGAGTTTGTCTCTAAATAATATCAATTTTTTAATCCGTTGCAACGATAAAGCCTAATATTGAAGAGTTGGGTCCAGGATCCCCAACCCTCCTCTCATCTTTGGTTGGACTAGGGAGAGCTAGGTTACTCTTGAAATCATCTTGTCCTGCTTATGATTGTCTCTCCATAAGAATGCTGACACTTGTCTTCGTAAAGTTTTCGTACGCAATTTACTAATAGACCACATGGCTGATTTGACCTCAGTTTGTGACTGAGGTGAGGTCATTCTTAGGGATGACGGACTACTACCGCCCGTTTGAAAAAAAATGTAGTACTATAACTTCCCCCCTAACTGACCTCGCCTTGACACTCCTAGGAGTGGATTGAAGAGTGCGAGGCAGCCTTCAAGAGATTGAAGTACACCCTCACACACTATGAAGTCCTCAAACTTCTGGATTTTGAGTTGCCCTTCATTTTAACCACATACGCCAACCAATATGTCATAGGCGCGATCCTTGTGCCGAAGGAGGGAAGAAGTTGAGGTCAATCGAGTACATGAGCACAAAGATGTCATCTCATAAATTAGCGAAGTTCATGTATTAGTGAGAACTCATGTCCTCTATAGAGCGCTGATCCATTGGAAGCATTACCTCCTAGGCAAATTCTTCTATGTCAAATCCGACCATGAGACGTTGCGCTCGATTAAGACATAGTGCGTGCTCCTCGGTGCAATCAAGAGGTGGATTAAAGTCATAGACATGTATGACTTCAAGCTCAACCCTATGAAGGGATATTACAACAAAGTGGTTGATGCACTATCGCGAAGGGCAGACGATATGGATGCATTAGGGACGAAGTTTGATATTTCTGATAATGTAACTCGATCTCTGATGGAAGCTTATCGAGAGGATCCAATCATGACTAAGATCATGCGCAAACTTGAGCTAAAAACAAGGCCACATAAG
>BFEA01000780.1:283433-295151 GCA_003427395.1 Chara braunii
GGGGGGGGAAGGCTGGTACAGGGGGAAGGAAGGGTTATGTGGGTAGGCTGTCCCGGTTTTCATTCGGGATGAGTGTGAAGTTCGTCAGTAGATAGTTCACTTGGAATTGGGTTTGTGGCAAGCGCTGCCACAGTCTTTCTGTCGCTGGCCAAGGCTGCCATTGCAACTGGGCCTCTAGATCGAGGCTGCACATCCTATTGCGGTTGTTTGTCCATGTGGAGTTGAATGTGTCAACGAGTTCCTGTTCCTTGGCAGCCCCCGGCTTCTCTTTTAGCTTGCGCCGCAGCTCCTGATATGCCTCTTGAGTCTTGGCTGTGATAGTGTCTATTATCACTGAGCGTGCCTGCATGAATCCAAAGGTGTGATGGTTTCTTTGGAACGAGCAGCGCATTCTCCAAGCCTGCATGAGGAGCTGCTTCTGAACCGACAGAAACTGTTGAGCTGCTTCTGAACCACCAGTATGTTTCCCAGCCATTTTTTTTTCAGAGTTGGGGTGTGCATCCTGCCACGTCTCTCTGGAAGTACCAGGACGCCATTTTGCTGGACATCCATCCAGGCAAAACGTGTCGCAAGCCAGGCCCGTTTTGCCTGGATGGATGCCAAGTGAAAGGGCGCCCCGGTACTTCTCGAGAGACGCGGCAGCATGCACGCTGCGACTCTGAAGTAATGGCGGGGAAACGAACTGGTGGTTTAAACCGCCAGTACCTTTCTCATACATCGGCCACCGGCCCTGCGCGCCAAGTCCGGCCAATGTATCTGGGGGTCGGCCGAAACAGCCTCCGTGTTAACCGCCGCTCCTTCAAGTTTGATTTCCAAGCGTGGAAAAAGGTACTGGCCGTTTAACAGGAAACAAAAAAGGGTATCACATGGGTGGGAACTGACCGGTTAAACTTGGACGCTCGTTGTTTTGTTGTGAGCCCCTGAGTGTGCTCAGCCCATGGCATTCTTTAGTAAAAGGCGAAAGAATAGTACGCCATATGCTTCTCAGTAGAGAGGCAGCAGTTGGCTGGTATGTGGGGCTGGAAAGAGCTTCACGTCCTCATTGGAATCTTTTTTTTTTTTTTTTTTTTTTTTAATCCGAACGAAGTAGATGTCATATAACCGGGAAACGGGCCCGACGTCCCTTACATCATTTGCTGCGCCCAAATGGGCTAAGCAAGGCACTCTCGGCCAAACCTATCCCTACTGCAGCCCCACAAGGTCAGGACTGGCTGGCTGGAGGTGAACTGCGCTAGCGCTAGCGCCTCGACGCCGGTGGACCGGCAGGGTCCGGTCGCCCCGGCTCGACTAAGCGCCCGGGGAGAACAGCTCCCCGGCACCTGGGCCTGCTCACGTGGCCAGTAGGTGTGAGTGGCTCGTTGCCACGTGGTGCCTGCTGTTGGGAGACGTGGACGTCCTGTGACATGTGAGCAGGGGTAGTGCCAGCCGTGGGATTACAAGGGGTTCAGAAGAACGGTGTGAGTGGCGCAGTTAATTGGGCGAGCGATGGATTCAGTGGGGGAGCTACAACATCAAGTGGAGGAATGGAGAGTCACACTGGAGGAGGGACGCAAGCAGTTGCAGATGATAGTGGGGGTGCTCATGCTGCGATGGCAGGAAGGGGTGGAGATCGATGGGGGGGCAATTTCGATGGATGAGTGGTTGGAAGATAGGATCCAGGAGATGTTAGACATTATGTGGGAGCTGGAGGAGGGGCCGGATCCCCGGCTTAAGGGCTACATCGACTGGAGGAGGGCGGACGACAGGATGGGTGCTTGCAAAACTCTCTTTACATTAGAACATGATCTACGCAATCAGCTGGAGATTCGGCAGAGAATTGGCGAGATCGGCGAGATGGGCGATAACGGTGACAAGGACGACTGGTTGGAGGGAGGTTTGGAGGCCGGCGAAGATAATTGCGGTGACAGCCAAAATGAGTGGGACAACAACAACATTAACAACAACAACAACGACAACAACAACATCAACAACAATGACGACGACGGCGGCAGCAACGACTACGGAAGCAGCGGGGTAGACAACGGTGTCAGTGCAGTCGTGATCATCATCGATGGGATAAGGGAGATGCCGAGTAACGGCGGCAACAACAACAACAACAACAACAACAACAACAACGACGACGATGACGGCGGGGGCGACGACGGGATTGGAGTTGACAACAACAACAACAACAACAACAATAACAACAACAACAGAAGCGACGACGGTGGGGGAAACAGACATGGAAGCAGTGGGGTAGAAAGCGGTATCCGTGCATCTCATATTTTCATCCGTATGATGAGAATGATGCCGCAAGAGGAGGGGGGGGGGNCCACCATGCGGCCTGGGCGTACAGTAAGTTGCGCCCCCTTCTCCAGGATCTGCGCCGACTTACTCGGCCGTAGCGCAAGCCTCTGCTCCTCGATCTCCTCGCCGCCAAAACGGTGGCGCACCACTCGTCCACTTGACGGACATTGCCTTGTATGACGGTATAGGCTGTCTCTTATACACATCTAGATGTGTATAAGAGACAGGGGGTAGAAAGCGGTATCCGTGCATCTGAGATTAATAGATTATTATCAGCGTGATGGGAGTGATGCCGCAAGCGGGCGGGGGGGGGGGGATTGGAGTTGACACGGAGAAATGGTTTACTGTCTTCCCCCCCTCCAACCTCGATACGGAATTGCTCCACGTCGTTTGGCAGAGGATAGGAGTAGGATAGTCGGTCGTGATTGGTGTTGCCCGGTCCGCAATATCAAACATCAATAGGGTGCTGATCACCCCGTGGGTTGGAGCTGGGCTGTTTAGGGTTAGCTCGCAAGAGGTTAATCCTTCCCTTGTGCAGGGAAGTAATCAATGCCTCCTGTCAGTCTCACACCATAACACGATAATGCATTGGTGTCCACATCATTCATATATCACCATTGATAGAACTGCGTGTTTAGGCTTGATTGATAAGCATCACACACATCATATCCTGCTTAGGGTTTCGTGATGACATTTTGATTGATACATGATATATAGATATATAGACAGTTTCGGACTGTGGGACATAGTTACATAGGCACACACCACTGTATAGGGACGCTGGACACGGTTTCCAGCTGACACAAACTATACAAATATAATACACATCACACCACGGTTAGGGTTTCGCCTGATAGAGAAGATATGGATCCATGCCTCAATTTGTTTCGGAGATACTGTAGATCAGAGGGATAGGGTTTCCCATCATCTGAAATACACTGTTCAAAGTGCAGACATGGATCGTTAGAGATATCAACACAGTTCTACATAGGGATGCTGGACCCGGTTTCCAGCACATACACTCACACCATTGTACAGGGACGCTGGACCCGTTTTCCAGCAGATACATTTTCATCATTGTACAGGGACGCTGGACCCGATTTCCAGCAGGTGTAGCTCCCCACCAATAGATGGAGCCTTCGACGTCGGGGCCTACTTACCGGGGATGCTCTTATCACTTCATTAAGTAGGTCACCCGTATTAAAAAAAAAAAAAAAAAAAAGGACAACCAAACCCAACCCCAACCCTAAAACAAAAATCACGTTCCGAAACCGAAATCTTAATACACCCCTTCTCCAAACCGCCATTATTAAGCAACCCTAATCTAGTGAAATCCAAGCCAGGTAAAGAATCACCAACCAAAAGCACGAAAACAAGATTGTCAATGATCTAATCCTAATTACCCACGGACAGAATCCCAAAATGATTCACAGAGTTCCAACTCTATACCCTATGCACCTCCAATCAGCAACCCTAACTAAAATACAAATCAGCAACCCACGTGATGGACCAACACACGAGCAAAAGCAACAACCATTCACAAAATTCACACTCTACACTCTGTATACCTCTAATTAACACCGCCAAAAAGCAAGACGGTAGCAGATCTTCGCTTTTTTTTTTTTTTAATAACAAAAACACAACCCATGCTCCAGAATGATTTTTCTCTTCGTCCCTTACCCTCGACGACGGCTTGAACCCCAAAAGGCAACCCTCGACCCGAAACAAAAATCCCTCGCTCCACCCGGACGATTCAACCCCACCGGCCAAAAATCCTCGGCCACACCCCTAACTACTATGATCGGCGTTCGAGGTACGAAACTGTAGCGGACGTCTAGCTGGCCTGCGAGACCAGCCCCTTGGCCTGTTCTCACATGCCTGTGTTGTATTAGGGGTAGTCCAGTCCAGGCCGATACCTCTGTCGGTACCAGCCAGTCCAATGACTCCAGTCCAGTCCAGTCAGTCCGCTGGGGTATACCCCAACCAGAGTCTGTACTTGGGATCATTCTACATTCACATTGTTTGGAGTACTTGCGTTGGAGTCTTGCGAGGGAGTTGTGCTGTGTCATCTTGCTCCACCCTCATCCTCCATCTTCATCTCTATCCCTGACAGAGCACCTCACCCGGTGGGTCCGCCACACTTGTATCAGAGCAGGAACGTTCCCCGTGCCCACCCACCACACCGCACATTGTGCAAACACGGTGTAAACCCGAAAGTAGACTTTTGGTTGTTTTCGGCTGTTTTCAAAGAAAAGCAACGGGAAAAAGTGACAGAATGTGCAACAACAAGGGAGTGACACGTGGCACGAAAAGAGAGAGGCTCGTCACGACGAGAGTGCGCAAGCATCAAGGCCAAGGTCGCCGCACACGCACACGCCCTGCGCCCATGCTGCCCCCGCTGCCCTGGCCCGCTCCCGGGTTAGTTATATTAAGATCCGGGATGCATGCTGCTGCCAGGGTTTGAACCCGGGCAGCTGCTGGCCATACGCGTGCGTAGCTGGTGCCGTAACACACTGGCCAAAGTGTCTGGATGGCTTAGTAATGCGGTATGCTGGTGTTGAAGAAGTGTTGTCCCAACTATTTACCCCCCCGTCCCCTCCGCGGCGGAGGCAACGTGGATGCTACTGCCTGCGCACATGGCCATCTGCAGTGCCACGTGGCAGCTTGCTGAGGAGCTGAAGACCCCCCTTGCCTAGGGTGCTGCAGTACAGCCCAATTTGGGTGGCTGATCAAGATCTCAACACACCCAGCTGATGATGATGATGCTGACCATTATTTTTTGTACTGCTGCACCAGCAATTTGCCAATAGTGAAGACCCCCCTGGCGAGGGGGCTGCGCGTCAGGGCAACCAGGGTGGCTGATCAAGATCTCAACACACCCAGCTGATGATGATGATGCTGACCATTATTTTTTGTACTGCTGCACCAGCAATTTGCCAATAGTGAAGACCCCCCTGGCGAGGGGGCTGCGCGTCAGGGCAACCAGGGTGGCTGATCAAGATCTCGGTCAACCCTTGATTACTTTATTATTATTTTTTTGCTGCAGCAGCAGGCCGCCAACATCTTCAAGGCCAAATCTTGGTGATCTTGTTGCTTTTGGCCACCCAAGAGCTTTGTATCATCACTCCCCACTAAACTACTCTCCCAACCCCCCTCTCTCTTTCCTCCCCCTCCACCATCTAATCGCTTTTCCTAACTTTACCACTCCTCTCTCCTCCTACCTCCCTCTTCACTCATCTTCCACATCTTTTTCTCTCCTCCCCTCCCCACTCACCATCTTCTACTAATCTCTTATACTCCTCTCCACCTTTCTCATCCCTTTCTCTCTCATTCTCCCACCCTACTCTTCCCCTTTCCTCCCCCAACTACAACCCCATCATCCCCCCCATCTCCCACTTCAATCTTTTTCTCTTTCTCACCTGTTTCTCTCTTTCTTCTTCACTTTTTCATCCCTCTCCCCCCAAACTTCAATTTTTTTCCGTTTTTTTCTTTCTGTTTTTCTTTTGATTTAAATTCCCTGTTTTCCTAGGTTGTTGGATCGGACGTCCGGGACCCCCTCGACTGTCCGGGATGTCCGACCGGACGTCTGGTCCGACGTCCGACTGGGCAGGGGTTGTCCGACCTAGCGCAAAAAAAAAAAAAAAAACCAAAAAAAGTTTCTCAAAACAATCTGAAAACAATATATGTTATGTAACATAACAATACAAGCAACTTTTGCCTTGGTTTCATGTTCAAATTCGCAGTCAGTCATGAGTTAAAAATCAAAAACCGAAAAAAAAAATATATTTTTTTTTACAAAAAAAAAAAACTTTTTTTCCCAGACGACGGGGGTACCGGACGTATGGGGGAGACGTCCAGGGTACACGACCGGCCCCCGGACCATTGGTAACCTAGCTTTTTTCTTTAAATTTTGAATTCTCTTATTCTCTACTTATTTTTTCATTTTTCTGATTTATTTTATTTCTATTTTTATTTATTTTGAAAATTTTGAATTTTTTCTGCGGCACCTCTGGATCTGTCTAGGACTTAGTTATTTCAGCTCTCCGGGCACATTTTGACCCCGTGGGGGTAACGAAGTGCTGCCGAAATTTTCTTTTTTCTCCCTACTCTCCCTCATCTTACTTAGTCATATTTTTTGTCGACACACTTCAACCCCATGGGGGTAACGAAATGCTGCCAAAATGTTTGAAAAATCCAACACTTATTTTTCTTCGCTTTCCACTTCCCCATTTATTTATTTTTTGATGATTTTTTATTTATTATTTTTTTGAAAATTACCATTTGCGGCATTTTGAAACTTAGTGTGTTTATCTTGGTTTCTTCTTCCTCTTGGCACATTCTTGACTCCATGGGGGGTAGGGAAATGCTCTCGAACATTCGAAAAAAATAAATATTATTTCTTTATTTCTTTAACTATTTTTATTATTTATAATTTTTATTTCTATCTCAAAATTTTGGCGTTTACTTATTTCTCTTTCCCCTTCCCCTCCACGGTGGTCATTTTCTCTTCTTGATTAGGTCACCGCTACCGTACCCTAACCACTCAAACTCTAGTTATGATTTTCTTAGTTTTTTTCTAGGGTTTAAGGTTCTCCTAACCCTCTACTCTCCCATCGCCTCTTCTCCTTACTTCCCCTTCCTATTCGGGCACCCTGGACCCGAGCCACCCCCCCCCCTTTGACGACGCCCCCGCTCGACTCACTAGCGCAGCCCGTCGCTTTCTACCGCCGACCCCCCCTACGCCCTCCGCTTACACGGACCTCCTCCGGCCCGTCACCTCCCTATGGCCGACGACGTGTCACAAGTCGTCGAAGCAACGACGACATCGACACCGGGCTCCACATCCGTGCCGGCGGACCAGGGCCATCAGCCCCAACGGGATCTGCACACTCTCCTCACCTCCCTCTTCGCGCCCATCTAGACGCAATTGGCGACCCTTGCACCTTTACAAGCGCAGGTGGCGACTCTTGCCGCTCGCATGTGACAACTCCAGGACGATGCTTCTCCTAACCCTCTCTCCTCTCCTGACTCTCTGTCTAGGTCCCCAGTCCTCTGACATGGTGGCGACGATGAAGCTTCCTCCTCCGCTGCCCCCGACCCGACCATCTTGGTGACCGTCCACGCTCCTAGCGCGACGGCAGCCATGGGTCAGGCCTCTCCTCACTCTATGGGCACAACCACCCAAACTCCGGTCACTGCGGCCATGGGACCACAACCCTCTGCCGCGGTCTCAACTTTTCCGGGTGCCCCACTCCTCCCTCCTCTTCGCACGACCACATCGCCACCTGGCTCTCTCTCGTGTGGGATGCCTCACGCCTCTTATGCGTACACTTCCCCCACTCCTCCTCCTGTCACTCCTCGTTTGATCTACGTTCGATGTCTCGAGGTCGAGCGTGCCCAAACCCGGACCGACCTCTCCTTCTTACTCCTTCAACCACCCCTACCCTCACAGGTGGCCGCGCCTTCGGGCGCACCCCCTTCTTCCTCTACTCTTTCATCCATGCAGACTCGCTTCCCTCGCCCTGCACCTCTCTACCCCCATCCTATCTCCTTCCTACTCCATCAGTTGCTGCGACCTCTTCTACCGCAGCTCTCGCACTGCTTGCCGCTGTTCCTCCCGCCGCTCCACCATGCGGCCTGGGCGTACAGTAAGTTGCGCCCCCTTCTCCAGGATCTGCGCCGACTTACTCGGCCGTAGCGCAAGCCTCTGCTCCTCGATCCCCTCGCTGTCAAAACGGTGGCGCACAACTCGTCCGCTTGACGGATATTGCCTTGTACGATGGTACAGGGATACACGTGTCTCGATGTCTGTAGTCTGCCACCCGCACGTTCCATCTCGTGGTCGTCCCACCTGACAAGTGGGTGACTCACCTCTCCCGACCAGCAGTGGGATCTCCATCTTGCCCAAGCGGAGATAGCCTACAACCACGTCGTCTCGCCAACCACGGGGACGTCGCCTTACTCTTGCGATCTCGGCTATCACCCTCGTGTTCCTGTGAACTTCCTTCGACCGTCACAGTTGCACCCCGACACGAGTTGTCCCGCGCTGGATGATTGAGTTGCACACATAACGTTGATCATGCAGACCGTATATGAGCACATAGCCGATTCCCAGATTCACATGGCCGCACGTGCGAACCGATCGAGGATGGATCATTCATTCAAAGTCGGTGATGATGTGCTTGTCGAAGTCTGCCACTTACAGCTCGAAGCGGATACGCTTCGCAAGTTCCAGCGTCGCTTCTTTGGCCCATGCCGCATTCTCCAGGCTATCGATTCTAATACGACATCTAGCCCAGTCAACTTCCGTGTGAAGCTGCCCGACTACCTATGCCAGGCTCGTGTGCATGATGTCTACAACGTCTCGTTACTGCGTCCCTACCGCAGACCGTCTGAGCGTTTTGTTGGGCGAACATACGAGCACCCTCCACCCATCATGGTGGACGTCCACGAGGAGTTCCTCGTTTCAGACATCATTGGTCGCCGAGTCACCGAAGACAACCCTCCTCACGTCGAGTATCTTGTACGTTGGAAGTGTTACCCTGATGAGGAGGCTACTTGGGAGCCCCTCGAGCACTTGCAGCATGCTCACATGTTGATGCGTGCCTATAACCGTGCTCGTTGTGCTGGGTTGACTGCTCCTCCTCAACCCACTGACCCTCTTCCTTCTCCCTCGGCTGAGGAGACCGTTGAAGTCGAGCCTGCTACGTCTAAGGCAGATCTTCAGCACCAGCTGTATGCTTCTGAGCGTCCACGGCGCACTCGTCGTCGTCCTACTTGATACAACGATTGACTCTAACTTCTCTTCCCACGTCTTTGACTTCTCAGTACTCCATCCACTGCAGACGTTGTGACTCTTCCTCGACAACATTCCAGACTTCTCTTCATGAACGTCATTGGCAGCTCCACGGACTTCGTCACGATCAACTCTGCCTACTTCAGAAGTTGTCACTCTCTTACCACTTTACCCTGTACAGTACCCTGGTTGTGTCGTTTGATGATCTCCCTTAGCCGGGTTCCTCTGAGTTGGGCTCTCCCTTGGTATACGCATAGGCATCAGGACCGTAGTGTTGCCCTGGCTTCCCAACTTACAGATCTAGCTCCGACTTCCCTCACTTTAGGAGTCATTCACATGATTCCCATACCCATCACTTTTTCTACCCTCTGTCAGCCCTCACACCCTAGTTATGCAGCCTTGCATGCTTCAACTAGGTGCGCCCGCCGCCCAGTATACCAGGCTCCCTTATTCGCTTGCATGGTCCACCTTACATAGCGGTCACCCCTTTAGGCGAGCATTACCCGCCCTGATGGTCTATCTGTTAGGGTCATTGGGTTTGTTCGCTCCCAGTTCCCTACCCTCATTGAGCCTGATGACATGTGTCTCCTTGTCATTATGTGTGGGTGCCCTTAGGAGTTTATCGACCTCTAGGCTGCATTTGCCACCCTCAGAGACCATCACACGCCGTGGTTTGCAACACACCCTTCCTGTGACATATGTTTGTCTTGTTATTTTTTGTTGCTCTCATACTGAGGCCTCTGCCTCTGACATTTCTAGGATTTAGTTGCCATCACTTTCTGCTTTCCTAGGACGTATACTAGTTAGTTGCTTCCTCCTTTCACTTAGGCTGTTAGCTGTGATATTGCTGCTTTTGCGACATTTTCTGGCCTAGGTTGCATTGCATGGACTCAACATGGAGCTTGCTCCGCATCCTAGACTACTCGGGTTTTCATTTCTTTGGTAGAGTTCCGCTTCTTGGCGGAAGCATGCTTGTATCTAGGCGATCCATCACAGGTCGAGGATCGTGTAGCAGACCTCTGGTGTGCCTGTGAGACCAGCCCCTTTGGCCTGTTCTCACAGGGTTGTGTTGTATTAGAGGTAGTCCAGTCCAGGCCGGTACCTCTGTCTGTACCAGCCAATCTAGTCCAGCCCAGTCAGTCCGCTGGGGTATACCCCAGCCAAAGTTTGTACTTGGGATCATTCTACATTCTCACAGTTTGGAGTACGTGCGTTGGAGTCTTGCGTGGGAGCTGCGCTGTGTCATCTTGCTCCACCCTCATCCTCCATCTCCATCTCTATCCTAGGCGGAGCACCTCACCCGGTGGGTCCACCACAGGAAAGGCGCGCGGGATGTGAGGTTCGGGCATCACAGCGTCCCTGAACATTGTGAACATTGTGGATATTGAGGAAGATTGTGTGAACAAATATGCAGTTGTAATAAAAGCGGTTATTTTTCCAAACTTTCACCTAGTACCTGCAGATCTTCGCTAATCTCTGAAAATCATGATCGTAATCAGCACCGATACTACCTAGCGAGTATCGCTACCCTAATTGCCGACAAACAAAGTCAGCGAATTACCAGTCCACAAAGACTAATTATCCACCCCAGAGTTTCCAAACAACCGTGAGTGGTACTAGTCTATACCGAGAAGACACAACCAAATGATTAGAATATAAAAACACAATGAAGAATCTGTGAAAGCACCAAAGGTAAGAGAATCATGAGCAACACCACGCCCAAAGTAGGAGCTTAGACAACAACGGACAACCTCGGTCGCAGCTTGAAACCCGTTGTCAGCGATGGTGGGCAATACTGGTCGCGACATGAATCCCGTTCTCTCACTCCCGGAAGTCAACGTTTGTTGATGCACTCTTGTCCTTCATCTCCAGCTCTTCGCACAGATAAAACTGCGACCACTTTTGCAACATGATCATGTTTCGTATCTGTAATCAGAGGGCAAAGCCCCTGATCAGGTGATAATACTGATATGTATTATGCATATCTTGCCCGTTGACCAACCCCCCTTCCTTCTGCGGCCAATCTAGGATTACCAACTCTCTTTGGCCAAGATCAGGCTATGGCAGGTGCATGGTTGTGCCCCCTCAAAGCGGCCTCCACCTCAGTGCCCACACGCTCGATCACCTCTCCGCCTCCACCATACCCAACAGCAAGTTCTGGCTAAGCGCGGCTTATCCGCAGCTGCCACCATGCGATCCCCCGCCACCCGCGCATCATAATAGCAACGCACTAGCGCAGTGTTACTGCGTCTCATTGGAATCGCTTTAGTGCGCCCCACGAATAGATCAGAGCATGCTTCCACAAAAAAAAAAAAAAGATTCCCCCGGACTAATTATAGACAGGGGAGAGGCGGTTGACAGAGGCTGAAACTTTCAGGAATTTGTCATGCAATTTAGAAGAAAACCCAAAGCCCTTTTGAATGAAACTTGTTGCCCATACATGGAGTGAACACCATTAAACCTCTAGTACTTGGCCCAGCTATGAACTCCGAGCCTTGGCCGACCGGTATGCCGAGCCGTGCCGAGGCTCGAACTAACGGTTCTTCACTTCCCAGGCCTAGTGCGAGAAAAAAGCGGGAACAAAAAATAGAAAAACAAATAGAAAAAGCAAAAAAAAAAAAAAGCTTTTATTTCTG
>BFEA01000780.1:360575-381443 GCA_003427395.1 Chara braunii
GAGAGAGAGAGAGAGAGAGAGAGAGAGAGAGAGAGAGAGAGAGAGAGAGAGAGAGAGAGAGAGAGAGAGAGGGTGAGTGATAAGCGAGGGCGCGAGAGAGGGAGTAAGAGAGAGAGAGAGGTGGAGAAAGGGAGAGGGAAAGATGCAGAGAGAGAGGGAGAGAGGGAGGGAGGGAGATAGGAAGGAGAGAGGGAGTGTGAGTGATAAGCAAGTGAGGGCAGGAGGGAGGGAGGGAGGGAGATAGGAAGGAGAGAAGGAGTGTGAGTGATAAGCAAGTGAGGGCAGGAGAGAGGGTGTCCTTGGGAGAGTGTGAGTATCCTTGCTGCCCCCCATAAGGAGACGTGTCCTGGGGGTCTAGGGGTCCTTGGGATTATTTAAGGACCTTTGGTAGCCCTTGTTCACATTTCCTTGGCAATGTGTAAGTACCCTTGGTCCACCTAGTAGTGTGCATAAGGACCCTTGGTCCAAAATGCCAAATGTCCATGGGTGTAAGTACCCTTGCCGCCTCCCATCAGGAGGCATGTTCTGGGGTCTACGGTGTCTACCGGTAGAAGTGATGTGCCAGCACGCCGACCTGTCCCTGTGTGTCGCCCCGTGTCTGTCACCCACGGTAGGGAAGGTCGGGGCTCCTGTAACCTGCAAGAAAACTGGGTTAGTCCAGGCCCACACAATAACCACTGAAATCGATTGAAGAAGTGACAACGAGAGACTCACGAACCGGCATTCGGAAGGAACAAAATATGTATTTCCCTGTAGTCTAAAATAATAGGGTCCACTGCGCTAGTCCCAGTTCCAGAAATAGATCCCACATCCAAAACAGGAAAATCAGTTTGAGTCCCGACCGTTCTTACTAACAGTTTAGGACGGATTCTCCGCCCAATGGGGTGACGCCGGTATCGTGCTCGCTGGTCCCACGGAACTGCACTGGAACTCTCAATGTCTGAACCAGACTCTCGGGCCCATGGAGGCCACAACTCAAGATCGAGTTTCACCATAAGTCTGCCTGTCACCGTCCTCCTCAGACAAAGTCGCTCGACGCGCTCCACATCAGTCCTCGTGTCGCCCCTGCTAGGCTATAGCCGAAATCCCTGATCAATTACGATCCTGTTCCTGGTCCACACTGCCCCAACCCGGAAGTTCCCTTGGCCCACGGAGTCCCACAGTCCCAGGCAACTGAACAACACGGTCTTGTTTAGGTCTTGGTCCGTATTTTCCCCTTTAACTGAAGTCCCGTGGTCCCGGCTCAGTCCTAATGCCTCGGTCAGTCCGACCTCAATCCCGTGACTGGCCTGTTCCTAGGGCGCCCCGGTTCGGTAGTCCAATGTGACCTGGCTTGACCTAAAAATCCCGGCTTAATAGGGAAATCCCAGCCTGAGTCACAGGGTTCCCGTGTTTGCACGTCGGTCTCGTGGTTCCGGTGTCGATGCCTCAGCCTGCACTTGTCTGAGTCCCGTAGTCCCTACCGGTAGGGTCCTTATCAAAGTCCCAGTCACTGCCCGCAAGTCCTGATCAGTCTCGACTCTCTTGTGCCAAGGTCCCACGCTCCGTCTAGAGCTCCGGTCTCGTCCGAAGCCTCAGTCTGCCTCAAGGCTCGTCTGTGTGAAGGCTGAGCGAAACAACTGTTCGCTGTTGTGCCCCCCCACCCTGACCGCATGCGTCCCGATCCTGATTGAGCGCGTGTGCGAGTGGCTGTACCCACTTCGTTCCCCGTCCGTATGTGTCTGCGCATGCGTGCGTGTAGATGTGCGCTGGTGCGCGTGGCTATCCCGACCTGTGTGCGAGCATGCACGGGTGCGCGCGATTGAGCGCACATCCCTGCGTTCCGATCCCAATCCCACGGGGCTGTGCACGGATGTGTCCCGAACGTCCCAATCCGGATGCGCGCTGGACCGTGCTGTGCCCGAAGTCTCCCGAATGTCTGATCCGGATGCGCGTTGGAGCACTCTGTGCCCGAGGTCTCCCTAATGTCCGATCCAGATGCGCATTGGAGCGCGTTGTGCCCGAGGTCTCCCGAATGTCGGATCAAGATGCGCGTTGGAGCGCGTTGTGCCCGAGGTCTCCCGAATGTCCGATCAAGATGCGCGTTGGAGCGCGTTGTGCCCGAGGTCTCCGGAACGCCTCGATCCATTGCGCCCGGGCGCGCGCTTGTGCGCTCGACTCCCTCACGTCCCTATCTGCTGCGTGCGGGTGCGCTCTGCGCGAGTGTGCTCCCGTCGTCCCGATCTAGTCGCGTGCGGATGCGTGCCATGCGCACGAGCTCCCGCTCATCCCGATTTGGTCGTGTGCATATGCGCACCATGTGCGCGAGCTCCCGCTCGTCCCAATCCGGCTTTTTGAGGATGCGCGCTGCGAGCACGAGCTCCCGCCCGTCCCGATCTGGCTGCACGAAGGTGCTTGCTGATGCGCGCGACTGTTCGCGTCCCGTCCCATTCGTGCCCGTGCGCATGCAGCTGCGCTACCCCGACTCCAATTGCACAGGGGTGCGCACTGATGTGTGTGGCGGCCCGCGCCCGATTCCGACCCTGATCGCGCGTGTGTGCGCTCGTGCGCGCGTCCCCTCTTTGACTGTGCGCATGTGCGCTCGTGCGCGCGCAGTTGCACGCGTCCCGTATCTGACCGTGAGTGTGGCTATGGAGAGCCGGATCCTGCTTGTGCGCCGGCGCCCTCGTCCGTTCGTGTTTTGCTTGAGAACGAGCCTGAACACTTACCTGTGCCTCGCTATGGCGCGCACGTGCGTCTCTCACCACCTTCGAGGCTCCCTGTCCTTGAGCCGCTCCTACCTTGGTGCGCTCGCCTCTCGTGCGTCCCCCGAGCTCCCGTAGTGCGCCCGTAAGTACGCATGTCGGAAGTGTCCCACCTTTGAGCCCGGTTGGGCTTATACACTTTGCGGGCCCTCTTCGCGGAATACCCCAGCCCGTCCGTGCGCTCCGGGGCTGCCGACAAGTTGCAGCGCCCCGGTACCATGGCTTCCCCGAGCCTGTACCCGGGGCCTATTTGGGCCCCCGAAGGGTTTTTAGCAAAGGGGGCCTTTTTGTTGGGTACCGGGCCTTTCGCAGCGGCCCAGTACCGAGGCTCATGCCGAACCTAGGCCCAACCTGCCGTGGCCCTTGTGGTCCCCACACAGAAAGGTACTAGGCCTTGTCAAATTCCGTAGGGCCCCGCCTTGGAAATAAGGTTGCGGCCCAAGGACCCTTCTCTTAGCCTTAGGGCACTTCCGGCTCTACTTAGGCCCCGTCGGTTAAAATCTCAAGTGCGTCCGAGCAGCGTTTCCCCTTTGTATCGGTTCTACAAAGAATTCCAGTGTCGGTCGCCACTTAGTTCACCTGATGGCTCGTCTCAGAAGTCTGACGCCCTCCCTTGTTTGGTCCATCGCCCGACTCTTAATGCAATCCGGCTCTCCTGTTCTTGTCCTTTATCTGGAGCCTCCGACAATTCCTCAGTAATAGTCGCTCATTTATGCCTCGTCAATGATACGCCTGAGTAGCGCGCGCAAAGGGGCACCTATCCAGAATTCATGGTTCTGCTTTTTTCCTGACGCCTCGGCCTCAACATCCATTGCGTGAGTCCGATATCGTACCTTTCGACGTCGGTTGAGATCCCGCCAGGCAATTCGACTCAATCCAGTCCTCCTTAAGTGTTATCATCAAGGAAGTAAAGGGCGACGTAAGGCTGGAGCCGCCCAACAACGGGTCCTTGGGAGTATTTGAGGAACCTTGGTAGCCTTTGTCCACATGTCCGTGGTAGTATATGAGCACCCTTGGTCCACCTGGTAGTGTGGATAAGCACCCTTGGTCGAAATATCCTTGGGAGTGTGTAAGGATCCTTGCCGCCGCAAGTGGCCTGTGGCTCAGTGGTTAGGGCACCAGTTAGCGGAGAGGCTACGCTACCATCTTCCCCCGAACATAATGCATATGCGTTGTATTCAAGTTTTCCAACAAAAACAGTTTTTGGAAAGTTAGACCCTTTTCTTCGAATACGAGGGCTTGCACCTTTTCTCATTGTTTTCGCATTAACTTCGAATATAATGCATATGCGTTCTATTCGAATAATACGCATAAGAGAAAATAGTTGTATCCGAATATAACCTTTTTTTGTTTTTTCCCTGAAGGTCAACGCCTGCTCCGTTCTTGCCCTGGTGAACAGGAGAGGCCCGTGCATGCCCGTACTCACAGATCATTGTCCATGCTCTCTCTCTCTCTCTCTCTCTCTCTCTCTCTCTGCAAGAAACTGCCCTCCCTGTCACTGACAAGCTTCTCTCTCTCTCTCTCTCTCTCTCTCTCTCTCTCTCTCTCTCTCTCTCTCTCTCTCTCTCTCTCTCTCTCTCTCCGTGCGCGAAGGCGCTTCTGACAGTCAAGAAAGTGGCGCTTCTAACAGCTAAGAATGTGGCGTGGCCAAGCCAAGAAAGTGGAAAAATAAGAAAGCCACTCACCAAGGTCTCGCTGCACTACCGTGGTCACCGAGACAGAAAAGAGAGGGGTTATATTTGTCTATGTTCTATCAGAAGATTCATTCAAATTTTGCACATTTGTTGAGGAGTGGAGCAAGGACCCGAGTAGGGGAAAGGAATGAAACTCAACCAGAACATGGAAAGGTAGGTTGCTACTTCACTTTTGCCTTTTTGCCAAGGTTTGTTGACCCCCAGCCGTGGTCCAGAACTGAGCCTACTCAGCCTGGACCCGACCCCCTTGTGCAGGCAAATTTGGTCTCGTTTACTTGAACGTAATGCATATGCGTTGTAAATGAATACAACGCACGGTATGCGTTGTATTCGTTTACAACACATATGCGTTATGTTGGGGGGAAGACGGTAGCGCGCGCGCCCTGATGCCAGCGGACCAGCAGGGTCCGGTTGCCCTGGCTAGATTAGCGCCTGGGGAGGGAAGGTCCTCAGCTGCTAGGCCTGTGCACGCGCCCGATAGGCGCACATGGTTCCTTGGTAGCCACGTGGCACCTCTTGTTAGGTGATGTGGATGTCCCGTGACACGTGGGCAGGGGTAGCGCCAGCCGTGAGATTGATTGGGTGGAGTCTCTACAACATGGAGCAGATGAGTGGCTATCTACTCTCAAAAAGGGCTGTCAGTGGTTGCAGGTGCTCGTGGGGGCGTTGTCTTCGCGTAGGCAGCAGGGGGCAGTCTGAGAGGTAAAAAAGGGGGCGACTTCATTGGCCAATTGGCTGGACGAGATGACCCAGGATATGCTCTGTTTTATAGATTTATTTCATTTTCTTCTTCTTACTCGATGAAGTAGATAGAAAAAGAAGAAGAAAATGAAATATTCACTTTACTAAGAAATAGATTATATTGTATTGAAATCACACTACGATTATTCAACTTGTCATGTATGCAAACAGCGAAACAGCAAATTGGCGACAGGCGCCCACTCAGTACTCAAGATATCGTATCCACATAAGAGTTCTCTTCAAACTGGCTATGGCGACTGAGCGCCCACACAACTCACTGTTCGCACTCTGGATCACCCTGGATGTCCCACACGCAACACTCAGTATCACACTTCACACACACACATGCTAGGCTACAGCTATGGCAGCGCTAGCTGCCACTACCTATCGCTGCACTCTACTCCTCTGCCCACTTCGTCTTCGGGCACTCTGCAGACCTCCTCGCACAAGCTGCTAGGCAGCGCTTCCGCATGGCATCCGCAGGAATGAATGCATGAATGGACGCAGCCTCTTGATTTATACTTCTGTGCTGCATTGGTCTGCCTTGTGTCCCTGGCCCATGGTGCACACAGTTCCCCCCGTGGTACTTGCTGGACCGGACTGGTACTTTCTAGACTCTCTCCAACATGGGCTTGCTTTAGTCACACCACTTGCCCACTTGCCTGCACCACTTGACCACTTGCCTGCACCACTTGACCACTTGCCTGCACCACTTGACCACTTGCCAACCTTCTAGAAGGACTGCAGCTAGCCTTCTAGTCTATAGGTCTACGGATCGAATCCTGGCTACCTATAGACCTACGACAGACCTACCTACCACTGGCGGTTCTACAGGTCGCAGGTTCAACTCTTCGAGTTGACGCTGGTATTGTACACAGGTAAGTTGGGAAACTAGGGATCGAGCCCTGGGATCTACCTCAGCTACCACGAATTGGTGAATACCGTTTCAGTATAAGAAATATATATATTTCTTTACTCATTTTTATAACTAATAGAAGCTTTTTAAAGCTTGTGATATCAGGAATTGCTATCTGTGCAAGCATCTTACGATTCAATAATACTTTGTGACTTTTTAATCAAAAAATCAACTTATTATAGGACAAATCCTGTTCTCGAAATCATCTGGGAGCTGGAGGTGGGGACGGATCCCCAACCTTCATTGACTGGAGGCGGGCGGATGAGTTGATGAGGGCCTGCAAAGTCCTCCTCGTTGAAGCTCACAACCTACGGAATGAATTGGGGGACCGTTTGCAGACAATGGATAACGACTATCCCTCCCCAGACCTGCAGAGGGAAGACGGCAACCGTGGGGATTGGATGCAGCGGAGAGAGCGAAGTGACATGTGCTCTTCAATGCGGGGTGAGAATGAGAGCGATCGGCAGGTGGGTGGGGAAAGCAATAATTACATGTCGACAAAACGACCTTGCCAACAGCGACAAAAACGGCTATGGCTACCGATGAGAAGATGGGAACGTCAATCGCATCAGCGCGGGCCGAACACCACCACCAACGATGGTATCAACAGCGATGGCATCATCAGTGACAACAATCACGATGTCGCAAATGGCAACGAAAGCGGCTATGGCTACAGATGTGATAATGGAAATGACAACTGCCTTGGCGGGCCTTTTAACACCGACGGCAATGGCATCAACAGAGATAATATCATCTGCAACAGCAGCAACAACAGCAACAACCACATCGATGGATGAGATTACGACCATGACACAATCTACACCGCCAGAGATGACAGTCGTCTCGAAAACTCTGATAAGAGCAGCAGCTATAACAACAGCATCATCTGCTGTGATTGCACCGACAAGCTACCCACGATAACTAGGCGTTTGTGTATGACATGTCGGGCTGCTGCAGTGACGATGGGCTTTCGGTGGGTGGGAGGTTTGGGTGTGAGGTTGATTGAGCGTTTCCCTCCCCCCCCTCTCTCTTGCGTGGATCGGGTAGGGTTGGGATGAGATACGCTGGGTTGTTGACATGTTAGGGTTGCCCGGCTCTCAAACCCTGTTCTCCCTCCTCCCTAGTAGCCACCGGGGTGGGTAGGGGGGATATTGGCCTAGATGTTGATTACTTTCTTGGTACGATCGCGGTGGTTTAGGATGCAGGGGAAGAATACTGGTTCCCTCCTTTGGGTATTTCGGGGCAGTGCTGGCAATACCTTCTGATTGGAAATTACACGGGCAGGAGGCCAACCTGTCCTGAACTAAGGAAGCAATCAATGCCTCTGCCGTGATGGGGCACAGACATGGTACACAAACAGATATGACTGCACTGGCAGTTTTTGCACATGACACAGGCCACATCACACACACGTGGCAAAGCCACAACACACCAACATTCTCATCTATCATTGTACAGGGACGCTGGACCCATTTTCCAGCAGGTGATGCTCCCCACCACTAGATGGAGCCTTCAACGATGGGACCCACTTAAAGCACCAGTACACCACATATCGGCCCACGGGTGTAAGCACGAAACTGGCACCACTTCGGAGGCCGCCGATTTTTTTTTTCAACGGCGGGCCTGGCCGCTCGGCGTCGCCGAGTTTTGCTTGTGGCGACAAAAACTTTCTGCAAGGCTAGGGCCATGTACTGGCGGTTTAACGGGGCTGCTCTTATGACCTTGTTCAGTTGCTTTCCTGCATATGATTTTTTCTGGAAAAAAAAGAAAAATTTTGAAAAAAGAAAAGGGCACCGGTTGTGAAGGCGCATTGTGGTCTGAGGGTGTGGGTTCGAAACTCCACACCTTCACACAGAGACACCGGAGGGCGTTTACATAACGTACGGTCACTTGCAACTCCCTTGGGCTGACGCAGGTAAGCTATTACAGACACTGCCTGCGCACCACCCAAGGGTTGTCCACA
The DNA here is from genome assembly GCA_003427395.1 of Chara braunii. Taxonomy (NCBI): domain Eukaryota; kingdom Viridiplantae; phylum Streptophyta; class Charophyceae; order Charales; family Characeae; genus Chara; species Chara braunii. The sequence goes on from BFEA01000780.1 coordinate 368,634, forward strand.
GTGTTGTTTGTCGGGTCTTGATCCTGTGTGGGTTGCTTGTCACTGTTGGTCGTGCTAGAACAGTCGTGCGTGTTCGAGCACGGTGCACGCTGAGCGTACAGATAGAGGGGCGGCACAATAGTGAACCAATTTGAAGGACAGATTAGTCAGCACATTCGCAGATCTTTATCGCATCGGTCGTCAGTTTACTCAACCATTGCCATAGCATCTAATCCTTGGTTACCATATCTAGTCGTAGGTCACAACCACATACATTGCATAAGACCACATCCATTCATTTTATTCACATGACTTAGCAACGCAACTAAGAACCATAGAGACTCCACGCTAGCAGCTCACAAGTGTAGAGACTCCGCACTGGTAGACGATTCCACACAGGAGATAGGAAAAAATGATAAAACTCCTTTCGAAGTACTCGTGAGATATAACGGTGAAGCACAGAAGTGATGATCAAGCAGCATCCTGCTTTCTCATCCTGGCATAAACGCCCAACATGTTTCTACTGCTGCCAGTCACAGCGTCATCAGGGGCTACTCGAAAGGTAAGATTAACCTCCGCCTGTGTTACCTTAAATACTTCATGTCTACTGCTGTCTACCTCAACACGCCTTCGTACTACCCTGGTACAGTACTCCCGCCATCACGTATTCAAAAATTCGGAAAAGAATTTCCGTCGCGCTCTTTTTCACGAAAAAAAACCGTAAACGAAAAGAAAAACAGTTTCGCGCCGATATTCCGCCGCACACATTCGTACTACCTTAGTACAGTACTCCCGCCATCACACGTTCAAAATATTTGGGAACGAATTCCCGCCACGCCCTTTTTCGAAGAAAAAGCACAGTTCCACGCCGTGCGCCCGTTCACCGCGCTTGTCTCTTCTGATTCTCCAAAAAACGTGTCTCCCGCCTCTTCTTGTTCTGGTCTCCCGTTCCGGGTTCGCATAGGACCTGCACCCACTTCTCCCATGCTCCTTCCTTCAGGTCAGAAAATCGTCGGAGTCTGGTATCGAAGTAATCGTTTGGGAACCCCCTCCTCCGTAACTCCATTTTCAATGTTAGGAGGGTGGGTCCGGCCTCCATCTTGTTCAGCATGTGGTCCCAGATCCTGTGGAGGTACCCAGTAATGACCGCTTTCTTGGTTTGTACCGCGGAATAAGTCTTGTAATCCCTGAAAGACGACCGTTCCCCCCTTTAACAATTCTGGTCCATTAGCCGTTACGGCCATACATCGCACTGACGGGGGGAACATCTCAATACACAGTTCACAGCCCAAAAAAGTCCAGGCCTTCATACCCCCGTCAGTTCTCTTCAAAGTTAACTGATCGTTGTAGCAGTGCTCAAACTTCTTCAACATCTCATTGGCCTTGTGCAAGCTTTCTCTTCTGTCAATCTGGAAGGAGATAAACACCGAGACATCGTCGACCAGTCTACATCCGTGGATGAGACGCCTGTCGACACCCAATGACGAGAGGAACGAGTTTTCGTAGTAAGCACATAGCAAGCATGCCAGTGCAGGGCTATTGCTCTTGCCCATAGGGATCCCCTCTGTCTGTTGCAGGATCTTTCCAGCTGCCACTATGAATGTATGTCCCAGGTCAAATCTGATAAAACGGATCAACATGCGAAAAGGCACAGTCCGCCAGCCTACTTCGCCAGCAGCTTTACCGAAAGTGGCACCCTTCCCTCGAAGTTTTACCCTTACATGATCGAATCCCTTACCCTCATAGATCTCAACAACCCACTCGACTGCTCGAATTATGGCATCATGCGGTAGTTTTGAGAACATGTCTTTGATATCAAAACTGGCCGCCAACAATCCCTTCTTCGTCGACCCCACTGTCACACTCTTGTTGATTGTCTGGATGCGCCCAATCAACTGCTGCGTGCTCTTCAAGTTGAAATTTGTGTTTCTTGGCAAATTCCACAGCATATGGTTGATTGCCTTGCCCATGACTTTACTCATCCTCCCAGCTGGCTCACTGTATGATGGACTAATTGGCCTCCACCTCGACGTGTCCTTGTGCTTAGGTATGATATATGCGCGGCCCAGACAGCCCTTCACATCCCACTTCATTGTCCTAGCATATCCCTCCTTAATGTACGTTTGTCTACACTTCTCTATAATCGTGCTCTCGTCCTCCGCTGGTCTGACAAAGGCTTGGTTATCAACAAACATTTCTCGAATTGCATTAGCATAGATCACTGGGCAGCATGCCATTGTATCCCCCGTGTTATGGTCCAGAGGCATGATCACCAGTCCCTCTAACTGCCTCCGTACCATAACAGTCTGGTTGGTTGTCAGTCCACCTTGTTAGTCTCGAACTACCTTGTAGCATGACTGCAGCTCCTCCCGTTGGAACAATCGGACCTGTCCATGGCCAAAGAATGCCTCCATCGCCTCGTTCGCTCGCCGTGCCAGAGCTTTGCCGTCGCGTCTACTTGGTATGGGCACATTCTTCGAGTTTCTGAGGCCACTCACCGTCTCGATTTTCTCAGAGGATCTAAATTTGATGTGCCCTTCTTCGTTCCTTGGAAATTTGAGCTCGCTACAGGTGCATCTCATTGATTGCTCTTCTTTCCTTGCAAACCTCCGGTGGTTGCACATAATCTCCCCCACTGTCTTGTGTCTGACCCACACGACCCGCATCCTTCTGCACACAAATTCCGCCATCTTTTCGCTTGTACACGTCTGCCTGATTCTCTTTTTACAACTCTCCGACACCCTCCATTTTCTCAATCCTACCTCATACTCTACCCTGACAATCACTCGGTTTCTCACATTGATCGCAAACTTTGATCTGATGATTCTAGAGACCAATCCCCTCAGAATAGCCTGGGATCTTTTCTCCTTGAATTCCCTGATTCCATAGTACAGTCCGATCGATCGATCGATCGTGAACTCGTGATTGTACAACATCTTTCGGTATTGTGGTATCCGAAGTAGAGCAGTCAGAAAGTGTCGATCTCTACCGTCTACGCTCTCAACCACTCTTACGACCGTAAATTTCCTCTCACTCAACACTTGCGTCTTAGCGTATCTTAGAAGAACCTTCTTTCCATCCAACTCTATTTCCGTCAATCCAAAGCACCTCTTAATGACAGACCATCTCTCACACCATTGGGTTCCTTGCGTGACGGTCAACTCGACCCTTTTCCGAGAAAGGCTGATTGTCCGCAAAGTCTTCGTCAACAGAAAGCTACTCCTCATCTCACTGCAAACCTCTACTGGAGTAATCCCAGGCTTCCTGTGCCCCTCCTGTTATTAGCACGCCTTTCCCTTTTCCCTGGCTATTCATCTTCACTTTTGTTTCTTTCCTTTACAATTCAAAATTGGACAAAAATTCCTGATATAAAATTTCTCCAAACTTCTCAGCTTCTCTTTCCTGCCGAGGACTATGGGCATGGCCACGTACTCCTGCCACCCCTTCTTTCGCAGCCATCTATAGACCTTATGCTGTCTACCTTCGTCCTTCATCATTGCCATTCTCCGGTGTTCTTCTCACCTCTCGTCCAGCGTCCTTGTCGTCATTCCAATATACGTGGCACGAAAGCGTGGAGACACCAAAGCATACACGCAGGACTGCAGATTGTCGAACCAGGCCTCGTCGTGCGTATCCCATCCTTTAGATCCCTTGAGAAACTTATCGAGCCACTGCATACAACCGCTCTTCGTCATCCGTACGATCAGGAGCCTCAACTTCTTTTCGACACTCTTCCTCTCCTCGCAGTGTCCTTCGTCCTGATCGGGTCATGACTCAGTTCTCGGAATCTCTCCCAGGCGCCCAACGAGTTCTGGTCATCTTCATCATTCATCAGCCTCTCCTTCCTGGGCATTCGGGTTGACTTGCTCGCTAATCCTCACTTGTTGCGCCTCTTCACGATCGTTGTACGCCATTCGTGCTCTGGCTTCCGCCAGTGCATCGACCAAGTCTTCCTTCCTATTACTCTTCGTCGTGATTTTCTCGTCCTTGCACATCTTCGTCAGTGCCGGAACGTTTTTTTATCTCAGGAACCGCTTTGTGTCTTCGATGAACTTCCTCCTGCCCTCATCACCAGGTTCTGCTACTGCAGCCTTTTTGCCTGGTATCAGCCGGTCGAAGCCGAGTGGGTCTTCGTTCGTTTCTTTCCCGCTTCTTTTTTGCCCGGTCACCGTTTTCCGTACGGGGTTCAGTGCTGATCTCGCAAAGAGCTCGGCTGGTCCGACCGTTCGGAGTCCCGACATTGGCGTGTTCGTCCTTGCTCGTGAGGTCGACGGAGTTGACGGGGTAGGAGCCGATGCCAGCTGAGCCGCCTTCAATGCCTCCAATTCTTCGCGCATAGCCTTCATCTGCTCACGATGCCGTTCTTCCATACGGAGTAGTTCTTCAGATAGCTTCGTCTCTCTTTCTGACATCTCTGCTTGCTTCAGGCGTCCTGTCGGTGGTTCGTTCGCTCCCCCGCTTTCCTTCATACGTTTCCTTCTTCCTCGTTCGAGTTCTGCTTCTCGTAGTAGCAGAATGTCCCTTCTCATGTCTTCAACCAAAATCGGGTTTTTTGCAGTTTCGGCCTTTAGTTCATCGATAGTCTCCCGAAACATCTTGTTCTGCTCAGCAAGTTGTTCCACAATCACTTGGTAGCCCTAGTCATTGCTCGCCATCTCGCTTAAAAAAACGTAAACGAAAAAAAAAACAGTTTCGCGCTGATATTTCGCCGCACACATTCGTACTACCTTAGTACAATACTCCCGCCATCACACGTTCAAAATATTTGGGAACGAATTCCCGCCACGCCCTTGTTGGTCGTGGTTGTTCGGTTGATCTCCCCAGTCTGGCATATCACACATAGGTGCCATTTGCGATTGTTGCTTATATGGTGGAGTCTTCCAGTCACATGTCATAGATCTTGGGTTCGAGTTACATCTTGCTATACAGTTACATAGAGCATGCCTCCGGGCATACACACAGCCTACGGGCTCATACACACATTGCTTTGAGGCACACATATACACACAACTACAATACCGGGCTGGGGGGGTCTGTCAAGTACATGACGGGGTCTGCTTGTGCATGACTTGGACTCTAGGGTAGGGTAGGGTAGGGATATAAGTCGCTCCGGCTAGTCTAAGTTCCGCCTAGCCTTGGGTAAGTTAGGGGAAGCATGGAAGGATGTGTCCGTGGGCGCCAGCTTGCCTTGCCTAGGTACCTGCTGGGCATGAGCCGGCGTCCGAAGTTCCTGTACGGCAAGGTTCGTCCGCTTCCGCTTCCAATAGGGCTGGGGGGCTGCCCAGCCTTGGTGCTTGTCACTGCTGTCTGGTCCAAGTTGCCCTTGATACGTGTAGGGTGATGGTCCTGAGTGTTGGCCACACTGAGGTAGGATAGTCGGTTTAGGGGGTGAGCTGGGAGAATTAGCGTGGGAAGGGTAGGGAAGGTGGCCTATCCTGTCAGGACAACCATCGGCTGCCGCTGCCAACGATCACCGTGGATCTAGTCCTTGGCCTCTACAACACCCTTGGTAGCCCTTGTCCACATGTCCTTCATAGTGTGTGAGCACCCTTGGTTCACCTGGTAGGGTGGATAAGGACCCTTGGGGCGTCTGTAAGAACCCTTGCCACCTCCCCATAAGGAGACGTGTTTTGGGGGTTTAGGGGTCCTTGGGAGTATTTAAAGGACCCTCGGTACCCCTTGTCCACATGTCCTTGGTAGTGTGTTTGCAGCCCGTCAGGGTTGCGTTTTATACCCATGAGTCAATTTTTCGTCGTTCGTCATACCGATCGTCCGTCCGGGTCCGAATGGTAGTTGGAAGGGTGGTGAATTTGCTGGGGCATGCGATTCATAGGGAACGGGCAGTTGTTGGTTACGGAGGACCGGTAGCTGCCCGTAGTGGGCTGAGGAGGCCGCGGTCCTTGAGTTGAACATTTCAAAATCGAAACGGCGTGGGTCCACTTTTCTCAAATAGAAGAGCACTTCGAATAGACGGGGTACGGTTTGTATTCGAGTAGAACTCGTATCTTTCCTATTCAAATTTTGAAAAGAAAAACTCGTATTCAAATAGAGCATTACCTTTTCTTTTTTCTTCGAGGTTAGCGCCTGCCCTTGTGCTCCCCGCCACTGACATGTTGCATGCTGCAGGCCTCTCCTTCTCTCTCTCTCTCTCACACACACACACACACCCACACCCACACCCACCCACCCACACACACACACACACACACACACACACACGCGCGCGCGCGCGTAGCACACACTCACTCACTCGCTCTCGCATACACACATGTACACCCATAACTGTCCTACTTCAGTTTATTTTGTTGGTCACATCATGGTCGGCCAGGGTCTTTTCCGACAGTTATCGGTGGGTGCCTTTCTTTGGGACTTTTCTGTTGAGACTAGGACTCAAGGTACTTCATAGACACTGATTCTCTAAGTCAGCGGCAGGACCATTTTTTGACTTCGGTTCCTTTCTAGGATACCGTGACTATCTATGGCATACAATCTTCAAACACAAGATTTATGGCAGGTATTTGTGGGACAGGTCACTCACCCAGGTTGGAGAACTGCGTCACCGTCCCACCTGCTCCCGCACTCGGCCCTGCAACAGTATATGTGACTGCCGTTTGCCCAGCCACAGCAAGTTGCGATCCCTCCTGAGCTGCACCCTCTGGAGTCCGGCCGGTGGCAGCGGTCATCGCATATGCCAACCTGCACCCACAGCACCGACAGTCAGCACTACTCACAAGGAGTCATCCCTCTCGCCTAAGTTTTGACGAAGCGGTCCTGCCCGAGCGGTCCTGCCTGCCCATTGAGATTCCCACGGTGTGCAGGCCTGCGGCCCATCTCTGCAATTCCTCCTACAAGTTTCCGGTGTCATCGACTGTATCTACTTTCCTTATTTTATCTCGATTTGTCCTGTGCAGCACACACACTCACACTTTTTCCCCCCCCCCTCAAAAAGTTCCGCTTTAGCCCAATAGAGGAGGTGATATGAGCATCCCCCTATAGTGGACTTACGACAGAATGCTCCTGTCCATTGGTGGGGAGTGACACCTGCTGGAAACCGGGTCCAGCGTCCCATGAACATCGTGAATAAAGCACCAGCCCGGACCCCACACACACACACACTTGGAGTAGTGTATAGCAAACATGACAAAACATAAACGCAGCATAATCACCTACCTTACCCTTCCCCAACCACATCAACAAACAAACTACGGGCTGCACACCTGTGCCCTTTTTTTTTCCTTCCAGAAACTTCGTTGTCTGGGGGGTCTGCTTAGCAAGTTGATAAGATCAACCTCGCTAAGCAAGGCCCTGGGTGTCAAGGCTCCATCTATTGGTGGGGAGCATCACCTGCTTGGAAACGGGCCCAGTGCCACAGTATTACATTGTGTTGGTCTTGCATCAGTCATGTCGTACCTCTTTGTAACCCTTTGTAATTGTGGAGCAGGGGTTTGTGCCCTGTCCAGTCCTATGATGTATGTGTTTGCTTACTTTCTTTAGTCCAGCCCTGCCTGCCCCTTCCTCCTCCATTGTAAAGTTGCTATTCCATTTCTGACTGTTGCTGTTGCAGCGGCTCTTTTCATGTCTGTATCCCACTTCGGTCCAATCCATAATGTCTTATTTGCTGTATTATTACTACTGTGTGCTTATTGGACGCGATCGCTTCACCTTACGTCGCTGTTGGTACATCCTGCTGTAAACCCTTTGGCTCTTCAACCCTATTATGATCTTTGTGTGCTGCTGCTGCCCTACCATCATCTCCCCTATGTTTCTATTACAGTGAGTTCTGTCATTACTGTGTGCTATCCTAAGTTGTGTGTATGAGTCTACATTACTGTACATTGTTTCTACCCTACCTGCCCCTCCCACCTCCATTATAAAATTGCTTTCTCTTTCAGTCTATTGCTATTGATGTGCATTGTCTGTTTTTCGGACCCAGTTGCACCACCTTCCGTCACTTCTGGATCCCGCCACCTTAAACCAGTCTTAAACCCTATTGTGGTCTTTATGTGGACTGTGGCCATAGCATCTTATCTCATGTGTTTCCATTACTGTAAGTCAGTCATTGCTGTGTCTCACCTTCCTTCAGTCGCTACTGTCATGCTGACTGCTTTCAGTGTGTGGTTTACTGTAGCTAGTCTGTTGTGGTAAGAGGACTGAGCAGCCGAGAGGTCGCTGTGTTATTTGGCTGAAGACTCCAGCTTTGGCACTTTTAGTCGTCGCAAACCTTTTGGAGCTGTAACCATTGCACCACGTGTCCGGTCTCCACTGCTGTTCCTCCTGGTCCCTGGCTGAGATTGTTTGTTGCTCGGGGAGGGGGAGTCCATGCTTGGCCGGCATACAGCTTGAGGTACAAGGGGAGGGCTGTGGGCGAGGGCAGAGAGGGGGAAGGTGGGGGAAGGAAGAAAAATTGAAGGGGGGGAGGTCGGTGGGGAGGAGCAGGTAGGGGCTCGTAGGGGGGGTGGCATTAGGGGGGTTGTGGAGTGTCAGGGGGGCAGAGAGGGGGAGAATGCAGGGATGGGGTTGATTCCCCCTTTCCTAGACGAGGATGAAGTTGGTTGGTTGGAATGGGATGACGACGTGGTCACGTGGTAGACGTTGCCATTGATTTTCTGTGCTCGGCCAGGGCTTCCACCTTAGCTGGTTGTGTTGGTCTAGTTCACATAGCCTCTCTGCTTTCTCCACCCATAGCGAGCAGAACTTAGCTGAGAGTTCGTTGCGTTTGATCTCGTCTGGCTCTTTTGCAAGCATTTGTTTGAGCTCCTTCCAGGGAGCATGCGTATTAGTTGAGATCGCTTCTACAACCGATGCTCTTGCCTCCATATACCCATATGTGTGCTGTTTGTACTCGTGGGAGCACCTCGTCCACCAAGCCGCCATTAGGTAAGTCAATGAGTACTGTTGACCACCTGGTAGTGTGGATAAGGACCTTCAGTCCAAATGTCCCTGGGAGTGACGTTCCCTTGCCGCCGCCCCACAAGGAGACGTGGTTTGGGGGTTTAGGGATCCTTGGGAGTATTTTAAGGACCCTTTGTAGCCCTTGTCAACATCTCCTTGGTAGTGTGTGAGTACCATTGGTCCACCTGGTAGTGTGGATAAGGACCTTTGGTCCAAATGTCTCCGGGAGCGTGTAAGTACCCTTGCTCTCCTCCCATAAGGAGACATGTTATGGGGGTCTAGGGATCCTTGGGAGTATTTTAGGAGTTTTGGTAGCCCTTGTCCACATGTCCTTGGTAGTATGTGAGTATCCTTGGTCCACCTGGTAGTGTGGATAAGGACCCTTGGTCCAAATGTCCCGAGGAGTGTGTAAGTACCCTTGCCCCCCCCCCCCCTAAGGAGACATGTTTTGGGGGCTTAGGGGTTCTTGGGAGTATTCAAGGACCCTGGTAGCCCTTGTCCACATGTCTTGGTGGTGTGTGAGTACCCTTTGTTCACCTGGTAGTGTGGATAAGGACCCTTGGTCAAATGTCCCTGGGAGTGTATAAGTGCCCTTGCCGCCCCCCCATAAGGAGATGTGTTCTGAGTGTCTAGGGGTCCTTGGGAGTACATAAGGACCCTTGGTAGCCCCTGTCCACATGTCCTTGGTCTTGTGTGAGAACCCTTTGTCCACCTGGTAGTGTGGATAAGGACCCTTGGTCCAAATGTCCCTGGGAGTGTGTAGTACCCCTCCCCCCCCCCCCCCCGCCAATAAGGAGACGTGTTCTGGGGGTCTAGGGGTCCTTGGGAGGATAGAAGTACCCTTGGTAGCTCTTGTCCACATGTCCTTGGTAGCGTTTGAATACCCTTGGTCCACCTGGGAGTGTGGATAAGGACCCTCGGTCCAAATGTCCGTGGGAGTGTGTAAGTACCCTTGCCGCCACCCCATAACGAGACCTGTTCTGGGGGTCAACATCTCTCGGAGGAGTCCAGGATTTGGTGGAAAAAAGAGATGGGATAGGTTGGGCCTCGGCCAGTCGGCCTCCACCCTGGTCTTGAACTACCACTACCTCCAGAGCTTGCACAGCAAGGCCTTGTACAGCACCGATTTCCTGCAGTCTGAGAGGGGAAAGTTGAACCCTTCTGTAGTCACTACAAAAGGAATAAGGAGGCCCTTGGAGATAGTAGTGGGTTTATTCGGAGCAATCTAAAGCACTATGGGATGGCAGGTAGTCAGTTCCTATCGTGGGCTTCTCTTGGCTTTTAGACCGAAGCCCTCCCAATCAACTGTAGAACGAATGCCGTAATGGGGCTGATAAGCAGGCGTGCACATAATAAACCCTAAACCTAGAGCCCCAAACAGTAACCCACAAGCCCTAAAGTATAAACCATAAGCTATGAACTACAAAAGCTATAGGCTATAAACCCTAAACTATGAGCTATAAACCCCAAACTGCAGACTATAAGCCGGTAAAGGCCCTAAAGACCCTTAAACTGTGCACCCTAACCCGACCCATGTATATCTGGGCCTGAACTTCAAAGGGAAGGCAGATTGCCAAACCAGTTTTTTCCTAACCTGGAGTAAACTTCCCCTTACACCCCTTCTATTTCTTTTCTCCCCTTTTTCTCCCCTTTTTCTCCCCTTTTTCTCCCCTTTTTCTCCCCTTTTTCTCCTCTTTTTCTCCCTTACAGCCGTCCTGTTGTTCTGGAAGAAGACATGATAAACAAAAGGTTCCCCCTTGTCTGCTGCCCTGCGCCTGACTTGTGTGCATTTCTCTATTTTACGGTAAATGTTGCAGGTGAGTTGGTTTGGAGGTCACAGCGCAGACGAACAGAGACGCTGCTGTCAGCATGATTCTTCCCTTTCCCAACTCTTGGGGTGGTTGAATGATTTCATTCTTGATCTATTAATATCGGACTTACAGCCGCGTATTGCGCGGGGACTGGCTGGCTACAACTAGGCTGGAAAGATTGTTGGTGACTCAAGGAAGAAAGTGGCGTTTTCAGCAGCAGCTGAAACTCCCAAATGGTGAGACAAAGCTGTGAGCAATGTGAACCCAAATCCAATGTTATATATGTCCACTAGAATCCCCAAGGCTAGAAATCATCGGTTCTTTCCCTCTAGCAGTAGCAACAACAACAACAACAACAACAACAACAACAACAACAACAACAACAACAACAACCACAACCACAACGAAGGGAAATGAAATCAAATTATAAGCCATGTCCTGATCATCCCATAACAGAGTCTAAATATTTTGTGCAATGTGCTTGACAAAGGATCAGTGTAGTACTATCAACTCGTATCAAGTTTGACTCGTCCAAAAAAAGGAAAAAAAAAGGGCCTTACGCCGTTTACGGTCCTGGCTCCGTGTCCATTCTGGGGGGCGTCAGTCCGGTTCCTTTTCCCCCGGCAATTCAAAATGAGTACGACAGAGGACACCCATGCTTCCTTCGGTCGGGCTGAAGGATCGAGTACTCCACTGTTGTGGCACTCTGCCGCACTCATCCTTTTCTAGCCTGCTACCGAGCCTTTCTTGGACCCTTTTGTCTTTGTACCTACTGTGCTGTGAGTAAGCTGCGTGACTTGTGTTTGATATGTACATGTGCTGCCTGAGGCAGTAACTCTGTTTTTTTTCCTGCTTCTACCTTCTGCGACTAGAGTCCTTTCAAGTTTCAAGTCCCAACCCCATCCTCTTACAGCCTGCTCCCGAACCTTGCTTGGCCCCGTTGTCTTCGTGACCTCTCACAGTAGCCTACTGTGAGTAAGAAAAGCTCAGCTCAAAATTTTACACTGTCGGCCCCCCCTCCCCCTCCCCCTCCCCCAAGTTGCTCCTAAACCTTGCTTGGCCCCTTTGTCTTCGTGACCACTCACAACAGCCTACTGTGAGTAAGAAATGCTAAACTCCTGTTCAATTTTATGCCTGTGTAGTCTGAGGGCATAACTTTGTTTTTCCTGTTCTTCCTGTTTTCCTCTCCTACTCCCTTACTCCCCATCTTTCTCCTACTCCCCATCTTTCTCCTCCTACTCCCCATCTTTCCCTTGCTTATCTTCCTTCTCTTCCTTACCTTCACTTCGTTCCTTTTTCTCTTGCTTGGTCCCTTTTGCCATGCGCTCTTCTGTTTCCCTTCTCGCTTCTCTCTGGACACGCCTATGCAGGTAATAAAAATATAATTAATAAATAGTATCATGCATATGGGAAAAAAAAGAAAAAAGAGAGAAAAAAATGATGGATGTGCATGTATCCATGAGGCCATATGAAATTATGAATACAGAAGAGTATACCAAAAAGTGCAAAGTGCACAGAGGGCACTTCTCGCTCAACCACAGAAAAGTGGGAGACCTTGTGCTTCCCAATACAAATTGGTCCTGAAAACATGTTACAAACAAAGGAGTTGTCTTTTTCAAAACAATCCTTTGTAGCAGGCATGGAGGCAGGCAGGTAGGCAGGTTGGAGGGAGGGATGAACAAGACCAAATGATGGATAGACAGATGGATGCACAGCTGAGAGTCCCTAACAGAGACCACATGACACACCAAGACCCTGTCTACCCCTCTACCCCTCTACCCCTCTACCCCTCTACCTCTCTCCCTCTATCTCCCCCTCCCGCCCCCTCGCCCTCTTTCCATCTCTCCATCTCTACGTCTCCCTCTCTCTCCCTCTCTCCCTCTCTCCCTCTCTCCCTCTCTCCCTCTCTCCCTCTCTCCCTCCCTCTCTCCCTCTCTCACTCCCTCTCTCACTCCCTCTCTCCTGCCCTCACTTGCTTATCACTCACACTCCTTCTCTCCTTCCTATCTCCCTCTCTCTCTCTCTCTCCCTCTCTCCCTCTCTCCCTCTCTCCCTCTCTCCCTCTCTCCCTCTCTCCCTCTCTCTCTGCATCTTTCCCTCTCCCTCTCTCCACCTCTCTCACTCTCTT
>BFEA01000780.1:404256-414764 GCA_003427395.1 Chara braunii
GCACACACACACACACACACACACACACACACACACACACACACACAGAGAGAGAGAGAGAGAGAGAGAGAGAGAGAGAGAGAGAGAGAGAGAGAGGTTACAGGTAGAGGCTATTTCAAAGTATGGGGCCTATGATCTGATTCGACATTACAGGGGCAGACATTGTTGGACACTTGACAGGCAGACATTGAGGATGGAGGAAAGAGATCAGCGAAATCAGAAACAGGTGGAGTGTGGTATGGAGGGGTCCATGGTTGACTAGTCATGGGAAACCAGATAATAATCCCTTCGTAAGTCTCCATGGTCCCGGCCCGGAGCCCCATTCCACTGTATTTTCCCCAGCCTCCCCCCTTGAATTCCCCAAAGCCAGCCGCCACTGAATTGTTGTATGATCTTGTGATATTTCCTTGTTTGACAAGAAGTGTTTGATTCTTGTCCTCACATTTTCTCATTGTGCAGTGATGTCAGTTTGTATTTGTTGTTTAATATTGTCCGTGAATTCCGGACCATCAGGTCTTGCGCATCCCAGTGCATGGGTACAGCGTCTCCTCCACTGGGTCCAAATGATAGCTCTCCTACTTTTTTCCCTGTTTTTTTAACTTTTTTTTTTTTTTTTTTTAAGGAAAAACTCCGATCTATTTGTGGGGAGCAGCACGTGCTGGGAACCGGGCCCAGCGTCCCAAACAGTACGATTAGATGAGATTACAATGAGTGGTTCATGATGATCTTGAGAATACCAGAGCCGTTATTTTGAAAAGATTCTGTGTAAAATTGTCGATCTGATCAGGGCGTCGTGTTCCACAAAAGAATTGCTCACCAATCCCATGGCCAAGGGTGTGATGTACCCAACTGGCTCGAGATCCTGTCCCACCACCTTCATAACCAGATAGCTCCCGGACATTGAAGGAAAATGTGTTCGATTGTTTCCGTAGTGGAACAAAATTCACACCATGGTAACACCAGACCCCTTTGTTGTAGAGAAGATCAGTCAGTAATACAATCATTTGTAGGCAAGCAGCGATGATCCAACATTGGTAGGCAGCCATGGCGTGACATGTTTGCATCCAACCGGGACTCGGGACTAACAGATTGGATGCATGTATGGCCCGACCAACCAAGAGCGTTTCGATCACAGACAACAATTAAGATAAGAAGGAAGACAGTTGGTAGAGCACGAAAGCTGCATTCAGGAGGTCGTGGGTTCGATACCTCACGCCTTCCAATCATCCAACCTAAAGCCAAAGGGGGCCTGGGTATAATCGACCCTACAACACAAGTTAAGGCACTAGCTATCCAATGGCTCAAGCGCCTGCTCTTCTGCCCGCACGTCCCCTGGAGAGAGCTGGCCTTGGAACAGATTGCACGTTTAGCCCCGGAAACACCAGCTCACATCCACCCGATCACATGGATCGAAAATAGAACATGGTCACTTCCACGGCGACAATCTCAGCAAGAAACACTCTCCACTGACTTGCCAAGACAAGAGGCAAGAAAGGATTTGCATGACGACCCCTTCTGGCTATCCCTCCTGCAAATCTGGAGAAACCTCCCTCTACCGGACAAAACGTCTCCCGAGAGATGGGAGGAAGTAGCCCGCCAGCCGCTGTTTGGGAAGAGGAAGATAACCAATTCAAGGGGTCAAATGCTGCACTGCATGGACTTCCCCTGGACAGGCTGGGTTAAAAGGGGGGTTTTGAGAATCAGGGATATCTGGGATGAAGATAAGAGGGACTGGATCACAGAAAAGAACCTGAAACAAAAACTAAAATACTGCCACAGACCAGAACAGGCAATGGAAAACTTGATCGAATGCCTCCCTTTAGACTGGAGGAAAGTGTTGAGAAAAGGACCATCGCTACAAGAGTCTGACTGGGTCGCAATTAGGGGACGACAGGGAGAGGTAGGTAATGTGGTGAGCTGTGACCCAAACGAACCAGTGGCGGTGGACATATTTACAATCGGCAACGACAACTCCCTCCAAAGACCAAGCCCAGAGCAAATACAACTTCTCGACAAGAACGACCTCTCGAGAATAAGAGTGTTGAGGCTGGAGGACAGATGGGTGGCATTCTCACCGGACACACCGATATTCCATCTGCCCCTGGACCCTGGGGAATGGGAATGGACCAGCACAACTGCCAGAGGCAGACCCTGCACTAGAACGATGCATAACTTGACAGTCAAAGCCACATACAGATTACTCCACCCAAAAATTAACCTAAGGGACCAGGTGGAAGAGAGATGGATGAAACAACTGAATATTGCTAAAGAATCGCTGAGGGGCGTGAAATGGTTCCAGCTAACCAATAAGAAACCGGCGAACTTGGCATCCTTGCAATGGCAGATGGAACACCGTTGCCTACCAACCAACAACTGGTTGATAGACAAAACCACCTTGGAACAGAGGGGACTGGCACTCCCCTAGTGCAGAATATGCTCCAACGCATTTCCATCTAGAAAGATACCGGAGACAATGG
This sequence comes from Chara braunii, assembly GCA_003427395.1. Lineage (NCBI taxonomy): Eukaryota > Viridiplantae > Streptophyta > Charophyceae > Charales > Characeae > Chara > Chara braunii. The sequence goes on from BFEA01000780.1 coordinate 406,734, forward strand.
AACACATATTCCTGCAATGCCCGGGAGCGGTCTGGCTTTGGCGCTGGTGGGACAAAGTATGGGACCAGTTAGGAACAGGGGTACCTTGGCCATGGGACTGGAAAGCCCTGCTGTTTGAAAGATGGCCTCTTGAACAGCAGGATGATTTCACACTCAATATCTTTCAACAAGGAAGAAGGGCAATAATGTGGGCACTGTGGAGACGTCGCTGCACGTATGAAATGGAAGGAGTGAGGTTGGAGGGACCAGAATTCACAGAGAGTATACAACAACAGATCCATACAAACATAATGGGGAAATGGGAAGAAACCAAAAAACAGATCAATCATATTTACACTGGGAAAGAGATAAAACAGAGGATACAAGACTTCTGCAGAAACTGGCTCGGGGGGGAAATGGGGGGAAGGATAGGACGGGTGGAATGGAATGGAGGAAGTAGGGGACAAAAGGAAAGGGGCGACAACGTGACAATCACAAAAGACTACAAACTCCTTTTCAATGACTGGACCAAGCTGGATGACTCAACCCCAATGAGGCCGAGCAGCGACTTCCCGGATTTCTTTCCCCACTCTGCAAACAGTTTAGTAGGATTTCTTGGTATGGGGGAGAGTGATTGTGGGGGGAGGCACCAGGAGGGCCTCCAAGGTTTCGGATTACCAGGGAGTTGCTGTACTTTGGGTTTAGTAGGAATCTCCGGGTATGAGGAAGAGTGGTAGGAGTCTTCAAATTTTATGATGCTGTGTTTAACCATGTCCGGAAGGGAAGGGAGGGACTAGCACGTAGAAGCAGATATCTGGCACCAATTGTAGGTGAAGAGGCTCCTCCCTCGTAGCAATAGCCTGTTCAGTCAATCCCCTGGGTTCCAGGGTAATCAATGCTGACAGGACCCCACACATGCGCTATCTCTGATCCTTTTCAAACTCAGCTTGTATATGGGCTGTCTCTTATACACATCTAGATGTGTATAAGAGACAGGAGCCGCGCTACGCGCTCACCAGCTGAGATAGTCAGCCTGCCCCCCCTGGTTGGTCGGTGGAGAGTGCCAATATCCCTGCCGCCCGTTGCTAGGAGTTAGGATAAACCCTGAGGGGATGTGCTCAACCCATAACTCTTAGGACGAATGCTAGAAACTGGACTTAATAGGAAGGTAGGTAGAGGGAGGATATGAGTGAAGAATATAGGTTAGTTAACAAAATCATAATGATAAGATAAGGAGGAAGAGACCATTGTCACACCCATGTCACACAACCGAGGAGAGAAGGAAGACTGTCGTACACAATAAGTTGTCAAGGTTCCTCGAAAAAATAATCGGGAACATTACATATAAGTTGCCGACAGCCTTGATTACCATGCAGACTAGTCGACCACTCCTTCTCAGCACGATATTCATTGTTCTTGTCGTTGTTGTCGTTGTGATTGTCAGCCTTGTCACTGTCATATCGCTTGTCATGTTCAGGATTGTCTTCATACTAATTGCTCATAGTAACACCTGTCATCATAACTGCCATTTCGTCAAAATGGACATCTTTTATTTTTTGAACGAAATTGAAACCGAGTTTTTTGGCCGAAAACTTGTCAAAATTTGTTGTTCCTGAGGGTCCGGCGTCTGTAAAACGCTGGACCCCCTGGCTGAACATGGACCTAGCTTGAGACCAGGTACCTCCAGGCAGTCTTGCCTGGGGGTACCTGGTCTCAAGCTAGGTCCATGTACAGCTAGGGGTTCCAGCGTTTGTAAAACGCTGGACCCTCAGGAACAACAAGTTTTCGGCCAAAAAACTCGGTTTCAATTTCGTTCAGAAAATAAAAAATGTCCATTTTGTTGAAATGGTTGTTTCATCATCAACACCATCACCACCATCATTGTCGCTGTGGTTGTCATTGTCATTGTTGTCATCGCTGCCATTGTTGTAGTCATCATCGTCGCCGTTGTCATTATCATCATCATCATCATCATTTTTTGTGACTGTCATTGTCGTCGTCATCATCATCATCATCATCATCATTGTTGTTATTGTCATCATCATCGTCAACGCCATTGTCATCATCGCCGTCGTTGTCATCATCATCATCGTTATCTTTGTGTTGCCGGGGTCGCTTTTGTGACTCCCATTGTGTGCGAAATGGTATTAGTATGCTCTGTCCTAGTTGTTTTCGCCATCGTCATTGTCATCGCTTGAAGTAAACTTAGTCAAGTGAAACCTGTGGAATGCATTTGTGCGGGATGACGACCAGGTTCTTGATGGCCTTTGTTTTTTCCCAAACACAGGCTACCTTTTCCCTCGAATAGAACGTACAGTCATTTTCGCCGCATCTGGATTGAAAGGTGAGCCAAATACGGCTATAATGACCGTATGTTCTATTCGGGGGAAGACAGTAGGTTACCATGCTGGATGCAGTGTACCTCTCGAGTCTTCAGGCATAATCGTCCACTCGTTGGATGCCGTTCACATCAGGCCATACTGCACCCAAAGGCCCCCCCCGTCCTGTCCCCATCCCGCAAGTGAAATGACAAGGGACACCTACTTCGGGTCAAGCGCGACTTGGGACAAACGGCCAGCAGACCACTGGAAAGAGAGCATCATCATCCTTCCCTCTGGCAACAGAGCATTATCGTCTGGCCTGGGATCTGGTCAGAGTACCACATGGAACTGAATCGGCGACCTCTGGCATAATACCCGGATGCCCTCACCACTGCGACCGTGTTCAAGGGTGGAGTCATACCGATAACAACATCCATCTCACCCGTGCGTGGTTGCAGCTGGAATCCGTTCAGTCAAGTTCACGGCATCACTCAGGACCCTCCGCAGGCAACAACACAACTCTCAGAGAGGGCCTAGTGTCTTCCTCCCCTAACACAGCTCACCCTCATCGTAACTGTATCAGGTCGAAAAGATAGCTTATATGTTGTCACATAGACCAGGTTTCATTGAGTTTGGAGGATGATGGTAGCCCAACAGTTTGACCCACTGTAGATGCAGCCACCAGGCCAAGTACAATTTCAAGGCCAGTTACTGGGCCAGGAGCCAAGTCCCACTTGCCGAAATTTTTCATTTCTGACCGTTGCAAGGAACCCGACTGTTCATCGCTTGCTGGAGTGCATCAGATCACACGCATATACACAGATTTCACAGATTGCGATGTATCACACAAAGCCCAATAGAAAATGAATGAGAACCAGGAAGCTCAACCCAGAATTAGAGAGAGAACATCGTGAGTTCAAAGTGTACAGCGCCAAATAGAGTTACAAGTCTTCTTCAATCAACATGAACTCCCAGGCCTGGCGCTCATCAGCACCAGCTGTCTAACGTCAACAACGCCTCAACAGGTAGGTATCACCATAGCTCACTTCTTCCCCTTTGATCTCTCTCTTCTCTTCCTCTGTCTATAGTCCTGGTCTACTCTCACTCATCATGCATGCACACTCCCTATCACACGGGGATCTACTTTGAATACTACTCGCTGGTGTCTCCTACCGACTACCTCTACTAGTATACTAACTAGCGCTGGCGCAGCTATGGCTGCCTTCCCCCCGGCCATCGCTCACTTCCCTCTCACATAGCGCTGCTCTTCAGCCTAGCGCAGCTCACACACATCTAGCGCACAAGTGCCACGTCACTTCCACACTCTCATGCGAAGTAAGCATCTGTCCAAATGGGAGGCTGGCCAGTCCTTCTCTAGGTAGATCCCTCGCAGGCATGGGTGATGAGTTCCCCCCGGCCAGCGCTGTCTTCCCTCTCACATAGCGCTGCTCTTCAGCCTAGCGCAGCTCACACACATCTAGCGCACAAGTGCCATGTCACTTCCACACTCTCATGCGAAGTAAGCATCTGTCCAAATGGGAGGCTGGCCAGTCCTTCTCTAGGTGGATCCCTCGCAGGCATGGGTGATGAGTTGGCCACTCGTCGCAAAGCCTGGGTCGAGATGAAAAAACGGAAAGGGCAGCTAATTATCGCAGATCTAGAAGTCAATAAAGTAAGAGCAGGCGGTATGATATTTACGACAACTACTACAGCACAAAGCTGGCTCTCAAGCTCTATGTCCGGGGAGTCTTCATTTCAGACGAGTTTGATGAGTTGCTTCCCAAGTACTTCAGCTTCATCAAGGGCCTGGTGGACTCAGATACTTTGCCATTGAATGTGTCGAGAGAGATGCTTACTTCGCATGAGAGTGTGGTAGTGCCGTGGCACTTGTGCGCCAGATGTGTGTGAGCTGCGCTAGGCTGAAGAGCAGCACTATGTGCGAGGGAAGAGAGCGCTGGCCAGAGGGAAGGCAGCCATAGCTGCGCCAGCGCAAGTTAGTATACTAGTAGAGGTAGTCAGTAGGAGACACCAGTGAGTAGTATTCAAAGTAGATCCTCGTGTGATAGGGAGTGTGCATGCATGATGAGTGAGAGAAGTGATCTATGGTGATACCTACTTGTGGCCAGTCCACCGTTGATCTCTGCAATCTAGGGTCAGAAACGGAGGATATGGGTAAGTGGGACTTGGTCCCCAGTAACTGATCGGCCAGTTACTGGGCCCTGAGCCAAGTCCCACTTGCCGAAATGATTCAATTTTGACTGTCGATCTCTGCAATCTAGGATCAGAAACGAAGGATGCAGGTAAGTGGGACTTGGCCCCCTGTAACCGATCAGGCCAAGTCCCACTTGGCGAAATTCTTATTTTTGACCGTCGCTCTCTGCAATCTACGATCAGAAACGAAGGATATGGGTAAGTGGGACTTGGTCCCCAGTAACTTATCGGTCTGGGTTTGGATGTGTCCCAAGGATGCTCCACATCTGTCCACATTGTTTCCCCCCTTCCCTGCAGCGCCCCCCCCCGCCCCCCAATCCTCCCTACCCCCCCAGCCACCCACAATGTTTTCGAAATTTTAAATATTTTTCGTTTTTTTTTTAAAAGTTAGCGTCTACTGTCTTCACCCGAACAGAGCGCACCCTTGTCATGGCTTTATCGGACTGGAAAGATGGCTTGTGTACATTCATGATCAAGGTGCATTGTGTTTGGGGGAAGATGGTGGTTAACACCCCCACCCCCCCCCCCCACCCCCCCTGTAGCCATGGTGGTTACCGTCCTGCGGTATGTGGTATGGGCTTATAGCAATGACAACAGTTGTGGGACAACACTACCACTCCTGTCTTCACCCGAATGGAACACACGGTCACTATCACTGTATCTAGACAGCAAGGTGCTCCAAATAATACAGCTACAAAGCCTACAACGACTTTGCGCTCTATTTGGGTGAAGACGGTACCGTCGATACATCCTGATGCGCTTACGACGTACAGAGAAATCCGAGATGATGGTATGCAAAGTGGAAGGGACTTGTATGAGCAAGGTGGGTGGGTGGGTGAGTGGGCAGGTGCATGGAGGAATGAGCGAGTGAGCGGGGGAGTATGTGTCTCCGGCCTGCTGACCAGGTCTGTGGACCAGGAACATCCTCGTCTCTGCTGACCAGGAACATCCTCGTCAAGTGAGCGGGGGAGTATGTGTCTCCGGTCTGCTGACCAGGTCTGTGGACTAGGAACATCCTCGTCTCTGTTGACGAGGATGTTCCTGAACTGCTCAAGCAGGTCTGTTGACCAGGTCTGATGATAGATCATGGGGAGAGTCCATCAGTGCTTGAGTGGTTCAGTGGTTGTTTGAGTCATTAAGATGTTGGTTCAGTGGTTGGTTGAGTGGTTGAGTGCTGGACAGTGGTTGAGTGGCTGATTGAATAAATCAGTGAGTGAAATTCAGTGAATGCACTGAATGATAAAAATCTTCAAAAAAATGTCCCACCCATTTTCAGCCCCCTGCTCTAACTGGTTCATCCACCTACCCTCATTGGCCACGCCTTGCTCCGAAACATTAAGAAGAAACGGGATGCCGAAGCTACTACGGAGAAGCCAGATTTGAGCTGTACACATGCATCCCTTTGCGCCTTGCTCAACGAGTTCCTCCGCACTCCTTTTTGTGATTGAACCTGGTTGCTTGTTGTCAGAAGGCCAACACTCACTCACATAGACTTCCAAGTATGCCCATACATACACAGAAGGAAGGGGAGAGGATGGGAGTATCACACTGCACAGGGAGAGAGAAACACAGCGGAAGACTTAACCATGCGATATGACAGAGTACACTGAAAGTGCAATTCGCTCCACAGAATCCTCACAACCAGTCACAAAGGAAAGCCGAGTAGATCACATCCAGAAAACAATGAAGCAAAGATAGCTCACACACAGTACCAACACTGTTTATTAAACTCAGAGTCTCGTTTGCCAGAACAATCTCAGAACTATGATGCGCTGCTCAGAAATGAGCAGCGCTTCTCTCCCAACTCTTGAGTAACCGCTATCCACTAGCCCAGAACCCCTGAAACAACCAGCGCCACCCATATACTGCCTCCAGAGGGAAGCGCCACCCTGAAACAGGCCCCTGAGGCCAAGCGCCTCTCAGAGGACGAAGGAGAAGACCAGCGCCACAGTCTCTGATGAAGATCAAGTGCCAGAAGACCTCCCCGGTGAAGATCTGCAGCAGCGCCACCTCAGCGCCACTACCCTGCACCAACTTCTCCTGCTCCCAGCAGACCTCAGAAGCCCAGACCTCGGAACAGCCCCGTGTGCTGTCCGAGAACAGCAAAGGTCCCAGCGATGGCCGACGCTTCGAGGGTCTGGCTATGTCCGTCTCCTCCAAAGCGGAAGCTGTCACCACTCCAGTTCACGCGTTGCGCAGTCCCGATGTACACGGTACCAGCTGCCAAACAATCTATTAATAGACTACTCTAGCCTAGACTCGACCTAGACCAGACTGACTGGACTGACCGGTACCATTTCAGTTCCGGCCCCTAGGGCCTCTCCCTACCCGGCTATAGGCCATAGGACCGGTCTAACCGCATAGGCCGTAGGGCCTGTCTGTCCTAGTGGTAGCCCGGGCCTGCTATTCGCAGTGCGGGCCTGAAATTTTCCCGAATTTGCAGATATGTCCCTCACGGATTTCCCTCACAGTCAGATATCTTGATTAGCCCTCAGCCAAACAAAATTACGAATCTAGCCTACCTATGTTACAGCCTCAAGTAGACGAGCCGCAGGCTGCAGAATCAGCAAGTCGTTGCATTTTTCTCTGTTCTGGGCTAAACACAGCTCGCCAATGAAGAATATAGGTAGAAACCGGAAAATAAACTTTCACGTAATGCATGGAGCTAGCAGGTTTGACTTGTGGCATCGTTGTCTGTCCTATACAGGCACAGGCCGTGGTGGAACGAGCATCTGGGGTAGGAAGTTCCCTGATGAGATTCGAGAGACCTTGAAGGTGCGCCCAGTGGATGATGGAATCAGGCTAGCCCTTATGGAATGGATCCAACCCTCTAGGGTCTTGACATTACTGTTGCATCCCAAAATTTTCTAACTGTTTCTTCTTCAAAGGGATGCCCTCCTCCCTTCTCCCTCCCTCCCTCCCTCCCTCCCTCCCTCCCTTCCCCCCTTTCCCCTTTCCCCCTTTCCCCTCTCCCCTCTCCCCCTGTCCTTGCCTTCCTTCCGTGGCTTTCCTCCGTCCGTCCCTCCCTCCCTGCCTGGCTCTCCCTCCCCCTCTCCTCCCTGCCTGCCTCCCTTCCTCCCTTTCTCCTGTCCTTCCTCCCTCTATCCCTCCCTCCGTCCTTCCTTCTCTCCCTTCCTCCCTCCCTCACCCTCCTCCTTGTTCTTCTTTCCTCCCTCCCTCCCTCCCTCACCCTCCTCCTTGTTCTTCTTTCCTCCCTCCCACCCTCCCTCCCTCGCCCCCCTACCTCTCTCGCTGCCTGCCTCCAAGCCTCCTTCCCTTCCTCTTTCTTTCTTTGTTTGTGCTTCCCCTCGCTCCGCCATCAGCGTCTTCCTCCGTCTTTTCAAATACCTTCTGTTGCTCTATTGCAGGTGTTGTCAGATTCAGGCCTTCCTACTACTTTGTTGTGAGGAAGAAAAGTTTTTCTGCCTTTTGGTCTCTCTCTCTCTCTCTCTCTCTCTCTCTCTCTCTCTCTCTCTCTCTCTCTCTCTCTCTCTCTCTCTCTCTCTCTCTCTCTCTCTCT
>BFEA01000780.1:457680-468402 GCA_003427395.1 Chara braunii
GATTACCCTCATTACAGGCATCCCATCACAGCCCCAACCTGGGACAGTACCACCGTCCCCCCCCCCTTTCCAAAAGGGCATACAGTTCCCTCCCAAAGTATACCCCTTCACACCTCTTACCTTAGACTGCCCCCGCTGGTGTGAGTAACCCCACCGCCAACCCCAGAATAAGGCAACCCTCAGAATCTGCTCACACCCCCTCCAGGGCTACACTTCCCATCTTGTGTCACCCCTGCAGAGTGAAGATCTCCCCTGAACCTCCACTTTCCAGTGTTTCCACCTATCAACATTAGACTGCGAAAACCAGAGAGGAGACATGTCAACTGTTATTTCGAAATACCAACTTATACTAGAGAAAAATTCCAGTGATTAGAATCCAATGTAAAATTCAAATATGACTTAGGATTACAGACCACAGACCCGGATCCCAGACTCAAAGAAAAATGGAGAGAGACCCAGAACCTAGAACCTACGGACCCCAATGGCATTTCCATCCCCTGGACGAAGTACTTGTCCATCAGACCGGTTAGGATCCGAAGCATGCAGTGGCTCATCAGAGCGAACTTCCTGCGAAGGTGAAACCAGATTTCCTTGCCACCTTTGTGATTGTTAGTATTGTTGGATAGAAGAAGGATGTTTTGAGGAGATGAGGGGGGAGGGGGTGATGAGAAGAGGAGGGACCATAGGTCGTAGACCTTGTTCCATATCCAGGCTGCTTCCATGCAGTACAAGAGGCAGTGGGGTATGTCTTCTGGTCTGTTGTCTGCGCACAAATCACATAATTTGGAGCTGTCGGGATCCGTATGTTTCCTCCTCTTCTCATCACCCCCTCCCCCCTCATCTCCTCAAAACGTCCTTCTTCTATCCAACAATACTAACAATCACAAAGGTGGCAAGGAAATCTGGTTTCACCTTCGCAGGAAGTTCGCTCTGTGGGTGATCTGGAAAAGGAGCTGTACCAAGACTACTGAGTAAACTTTTTTTTTTTTTTTTTTTTTTTTTCTGTTGTTGTTGTAAAAACAGCACCCCCACCGGTGATAGTGCTGCTGGTAATAGCAGACACCACTACCACCAGGCGGGAAGCTCCATCTATTGGTGGGGAGCATCACCTGCTGGAAAACGGGTCCAAGACTATTGAGAGAACTGAGGTGGCAAGGGAAGAAATGTGGGCCCTACTGCTGGGTATGACGAAAAACTGAGATTCCGTGTAGATGGAGGGAGGTGACATCAACAAAAAAAGTCATACCAGAAAGGCTAGCTGCCAAGCGACGTTCTTTTATGAGAGACTGGCTTCTACAGGGAAAGATCGCAGCAGTGGCAAAGAACAGATTGATCTGGAAGAAATGCCACAGCGAAACTCCAGCGAGGACGACGACCCAATGATGGGCAAATTGAGATCATAGTCTCAGCAGTATAGACAATCCTCCTCTTTTCTTGTTGCACACGAATTATATGACAGAATCACAATTGCAAGGAATATGAGTGAGAGTGATAGACAGAAATCCAAGTTGCAAAATCACGAAGTAGTCCAGATAGTCATGTACCAAGCAGAGAGCACGATGCACCAAGATACCATGCAAATAAGAGCAATACAATGAACTCGAGTGCCAATGCCGACTCTCTCTGGTCACACCAACACTGTATCCAATGTCACTCCTACTGTCTGGTGCCCAGCGCCCAGCCTACACTACTCAGCCTATCTACACCTATCTACGTTGGTGCAACTGGATCACACCGAAGTCGAAGACCAATGTACGTGACATCATCACCAATGCCGACCACCAGCATAACACCAGGTGCATTCGCTCTCCTCCCCTCATCACCCCCTGTCTCCCCTCTGCATGCGCCTCCTACCCGAAGACCGCCATCGCCATCACCTACACCCGCACGCTCAGCCCGGCTATGGCCGCGTGCGCCCACTGCCACTGCAGTGCCCTCTCTCGCCTCTTAGTGCCCGCGTGCGCCCCAGCCTGCCTGCATAGCCCAGCGTCACACGACAAAGCAGTAGCGTGGCCACAATGCCTGCTCAGGCCAGAATGCCCTCCCCCGGGGCACACACTTTCCTTTATGGAAAGTGTGTACCTGCTGCTGGCTGGCCTGAACAGGCGTGTGGGGGGCCCAGTAGCTTGCCTCTGGCTCCAAGTGTCTGTGCCCAGGCCCAGTTTCTGATACTGGCCTGGGCCTCGTGCAGTTAGGCATGTCCTGGCAGCCACTTAGCCTCCAAATGTTTGCAGCATTCTCATTGGCCCGCGGCTCATGTCTGACGACAATGCTGCTTCCTAATTGGCCCACGGCCAGTCCATGATGTGTCGTCCTCACACAGTGTGTGCCCAGGGTGCTACCAACAGAGCCCTGGGCTCAACTGTACAGCGTAGCCCTTACTTCTGGAAAGAGCCTGGAGGCTCACATTGCTCTGTAACCAACTGGTGTGCTGCAACTGTCTGAGTACCCACATATCGAAAAATGTCAAAAACAGGCCTCATGTCGATATTCAGGCCCGCCTTCACTTAGGGCGGGCACGGGCTTGCTGGGGGCCGCAGCCCAGAACAGTTGTATGCCTGATAAGGGCGCCTCGAGGGCTCATTCCTCGCACAACGGATTGTGAGAGGAAAAGTAGACTAGGGCAAGCTGACAGTCAATCCTCCTACATACGAGCAATCAATGCTGGTCAGGGTTCCTCCGGCCAGACAGAAGGCAGCGTGAGAGTGTTCACATCCCAATTCTCGACTTCCCGGTGGACAGCAACCGGAGTGGCGCTCCCCAGAATGGATATGGAGCCAGGACCATAAGGACCTGTTTAAAAAAAAAAAAAAAAAAACCCTGACTATCCAGGCTAGCGGCATCATCACGGAACAGCAGAATCTACAAGGTTCTGCTCATCGCAATTATTGTTTTTTTTTTATAATTAATTGATAATTTGATAAATTAATTTAAATAATAATAATAAAAAGCTGGCCATGCAGGCCAATGGCATCATCTCATCCATGCCCATCTGTTTCCCATTGCATAGATGGGGGATCTTGCAGTTAGGAACTTAGGATGACAGGAACGATGTATTTGGCTGCAGATACAGCCGTATCCATTCAGTCAAGAAAGTCTATAGTGTGAATCTGGCCCAAGTCTAGCTTAGTTGAGAGCGTAAGCCGCCAAAACCCCCAGAGTGGCCGGATTCGAGATCTGACGTGCCACCCAGCGTGTGCATGTCCTCTCCTGACCTTTGGAGCGTCTTCTCTGCATCTCTGCATGTATGTACTGACTGTGGGCCTAGCATATGACATCTGCCCTGTTACATGGACCAGTTGTCAGAGTTGCAGCTCAGACATGTCAGCAGGCAGGCAGGCAGGCAGGCAGGCAGGCAGGCAGATGGCAGAGAGAGTGCAGAGGAGACATCAGGTCTGGACCCACTGCCCTCCCTTCCTCCCTTTCTTCATCTCACAACCAAGCTGTCCCCGACTGAGTTGGTGTGTAGAGTGGGTTTTGTGTGTGTGTCACAGTGTGTGTGTGTGTGTGTGTGTGTGTGTGTGTGTGTGTGTTCTGTGTGTGTGTGTTCTGTGTGTGTGTGTGTGTGTGTGTGTGTGTGATGATGTGTGTGTTCTGTGTGTGTGTGTGATGATGTGTGTGTTCTGTGTGTGTGTGTGTGTGTGTGTTTGTGTGGGGTATGTGTGTGTGTGTGTGTGTGTGTGTGTGTGTGTGTGTGTGTGTGTGATGATGTGTGTGTGATGGCCTACCTTAGCTTCCGGGACTTAGGGCCTCGCTCCACTATGGCTTTCTGGACCTGATGCATGCAAAATGTTGGACTAGTACGGATGCACGTGGTCCAGAAAGCAGCCAAATGCATGTAGACTGTTTTGTAGTGGAGCGAGGCCTTTTCTGCCGTTATTGTCAGGGGATGTGAACCAGTAAGTCTGCTAGGATTGGAGGATTGGTTGCTGCGAGTTGAAGTCGGCGGCTTTTTTCTTTTTCCTTTTTTTTCCTTTTTCTGTACACTCAGTCGGGCATTGTCCTCCCTCAAGAGTTTTTTTTTTGTTTTTTTTTTTGTTTTTTTTTTAACAACAACACTGCCTCCAACCTGGGTTGGTACGAGCACCACCAGGTCAGACCCGGTAATTCGATGGCTCCGATCTATTTGTGGGGAGCTGCACATGCTCGGAACCGGGCCCAGCGTCCCTTACAATAAACTTTGCAAGTTATCCGTGAAGCATCCCGATATCGAAACAGTCTGCCTCTTCACCTGCTAAGGCAGGCGCCGGATATATCCAGTTAAACTGGCAAAACTGTCGATCATCCTAAGTAGAGAATTTTCTTTAACTACTAAGTTCCTCTGTACTCCTTTGTCGAAAATGTTCCTCTCTCCCATCTCTCGGGCCCCCCGGTCTTAAATCTAACTAGGTATGACAGATTTTATTTTGCCACTGGGATCATTAGCTACAGCCTCCCCCAACCTGCTCCCCCATTGAGGCTCACGGGGGTCTGGGCCCCAACAGCCATGGGGTAAGAGAGATACCTCCGTCCGATTTCCTACTGACCAGCCTGCCTTCCAAACCCCAAGTCYCAAAAAACCACTTATACCTAGTTTGCCTATTCCTTCTCTTTCTCCAGTCGGCCCAAATCATCGACCTGATGCTGTCCAGAATCTCCTGGAGGATAGAAATATYTGAGTAGTGTTTGGMTCTSAACAGCCTGTCGTTCCGCAATTTCCATATCACATTCATGATTGCAGCRCGCGCCGCAACCGCGACATAACCCCAGCCCTTCTTGAAGGGGGTCTTGGGGGGCAAGAGGCYGGTCATAAYAAACTCTTCATCCCAAACTATATTTCCTTTGGCAAAWTTTTCCCAGTGAAAGCTCCACCAAYTCCAAATCCTGCGAGACTCAATKCATMCCCACCACAGATGGGCTGCAGTCTCCRGGACCTTTTTACACCGAGGGCACCTCTCCTCCACCTGCATGTTCCTCCCTTTCAACCATACTGTGGTTGGGATAGCCCTGTGTGACTGCAGCCAAGTGAGGCTGGCGAATTTCACTGACGGAATCCTGTTCATAGCTTCCCATATCGTAACCAAGTCTTCTGACAGCACCGCCTTTCGAGCCTGACCATTGGTTGATTTCTCCGCATTCCATTTACTCTTGACTGCCAACGGAGTCCTCCACCCCTTGATCTGCATTCTATAGCCCCATCTGGGTCTGTATTCCAATAGTGTAACCCCCTGAGACCTGTGAGGACCCCACCCCCATTGAAGAGGAAGGGCCCTCAGCTTAGTTACTGGCAAGGGGCCTAGCGGGCACAACAGTCTAGACCTCCCTCTCCTGCTCCTTACCTCCTTTACCACCACCTGCTTACACCCTTCCAGATTTACCCACTCCTCTCGTCCTTCCTCCTCAACGACCACCAGGCTGCCTGCCTGGTCTTCTACTATCGGACCCCTGGTTACCTGTACTTCCCCATTACTCTTAATCTGCTCGACTTTCCACAGGCAGCTTGGCTGGTTGTCCTCCCCCTCCAGGACCCATTTTCCTTCCAGGGAGGAGTCTGGTTTAGCTAATATGGTCTTTCATTCATCGGGGATGCTATCGATGATCCCTGTCAATCTGTCTTCCACAAACCTTAGGTGTTTGAGCTTCGATCTGATCTCGCCAGCCGAGCGCCAATTTGCAATGTCTGTGCTCCAAAGGTCCTTCAACTGCGAGACCCCCTTTTGAATCCACAAGGTTCCGAATGCTCCCTGGGTGTCTTCGGCAGACCAAGGTGCTCCCTCCTGGGAGCAAATCCAGCGATTCTCAAAAATGTGCTGCTGCAGGATTTCATCCCGTGTCGCTGGTTCCGTCTGTTGGTCAGGGAACACTTTAGCCCAAGCTATTAAGATGTCCGCCCAGATACGAGATTTCACCCTTCTTCTGACAAATGCTTTTGTGAGTAGGCATACACCCACATCCTCTAACCTGGCTAGTTCCCATTCCTTTGCAAGAACGGATACAGCTAGGTCCACCCAGGGATGACCAGAGCTATCCAACAAAATCTTAACCGGCCACCTGGCAAGAAGTGCTGATATCTGTGTTTCTGGGTCCAAGACTCCAAGACCCCCATTAGCCTTTTCCCCAATAACTTTTTCCCAAGCAACTTTAGCAAGATAGCCCAGATTTTCATCAGATGCACCTTTCCACAAGTATCTTCTAGCGGCATTGATGATTCTTTGGTAAGACTCTTTCCCTATGGGCCGTAAGGATCCCGGGAACCATCCATTAGCAAAAACCACACTGTTAAGGATCAGGGCCCGCCCTTGGATTGACACCCCTGTGACCTTCGAGATTTTCTCCAATTTGGCAAGAATTCTAGACTCCGTTAGATCGCTCGTTTCTCTTAACATTACCCATACCGATCTGCACCCCTAGGAATCTCTCACTTTCATGCACAGGTAAACACTTCAAACCCCAATCCACACATAGCTGATTGTCCCTGTGTGTGATGGCCACTGACTTGGGCCAATTAACCAGAGCCTCAAACAACAAAGAATACAAATCTAGGCATTTTTTGAGGGCCTCAAGTGAGGTTTTCGAGTTAGTGGAGAGAGCAAATAGATCATCAGCCATCGCTGAGGCCTTACATTGCCTACCCGTACCCAAGTGCAGCCCTTCAATATCTGGATTTTTTCTAATGGCGCAGAGGACAACCTCCATTTGGATAACGAAAAGCAACGGTGCCAATGGACACCCTTGTCTGAGGGATCTTGAGAGGAGGAAAGGGGCAGAAACTTCCCCATTGACCATGACCTTGCCAATTCCCTTTGTGTATAGGGCTTTGAACCACCTGCAGAAGGTATCCCCGAAGCCTGCCAGGTGTAGGGTCTTCAAAACGAACTCCCAATTAACTCTATCGTAGGCCTTTTCCAAATCAAGGAGGAGAGCCACCACCTGGGGCTGGTCATCATTCATCACTTCCAAGGCTTCGATTGTGAGCATAACGTTGTTTAGAATGTTTCTGTTTTTCATAAAGCCGCGGCCTGTTCGACTCCAATCAGCCCGGGAAGGTGCCTCTTGAGTCTAATCGCTAAGGTCTTCGCTAAAATCTTGTAAGATGTGTTCAACAGGGAGATAGGTCTCCAATTTCGTATGTTTCTCTTGTCTCCTTTCTTGTACAAAAGGGAGACTATTCCTAATCTGGATTCTTCCCCTAGGTTTGAACCTTCCAGTAAGCTGTTATAAACCGAGACCAGTTCCGGACCTAATGCTCCCCAGTATGTGAGGTAATATTCAACCGGTAATCCATCGCTGCCGGGACATTTACCTTTTTGCATACATCTTGCTGCCGTCTTTATTTCCTCCAGAGTAACTGGTTTGTCCAAGTCCAGCCTAGCTTGGGTCGAGATCCTAACGTCAAATGTTTTCCATAGCTCCTCCTGGAGTGGCTCCTTAGACTGTGCACACAATTCCAGGCGACGTGAATGAAAGATGTCTTCAAAATAGATTCTAGCGTACTCCAGGATAAGTGGGGTATCCTTGGCCACTGGTTCAAACGCATCAAAAGGGTGGTTCAGTTCCACAATAAGAGAATTACCCTTCTTTGTTGAGAACCTCATGAAGTTTTCTTTCGTCAGTCTATCCCCCACCTCTATCCAATTCACCCTGGCTCTGTCCGCCCAGACCTTTTCTTTCCTTATTTGGAAATTTTCCAGTTTGTCTTTCCATGTATTCCTTACAGCATACTAGTATTCATCCCATCCTGGAATAGATCCCAACTTGCTTTCCGCCCATTCAATTGTAGCAATAATCTCTTGTTCTTCTTTTCTATGGTTGTGTGCTTTGATCCTAGAGGCGAGACTGAAGGATGACGCTGCTGCCCTGTTTCCAGCATCCAACCATTCTCCTTCAGAATCAAAATATGATTTATTTTGCTTCCACTTGTCTAGCAGCTTACCTATAGATCATACTATAGGTTTGTCGTCTAGGATAGATACGTTCAACCTGTAATAACCCCTCCCTCGCTGAATTCTGCTGTATGGGACGAAAAGGGTTAGAACAGGTCTGTGATCAGACAATGAATGAAATGGCATCCTCACCTCCATAGCCCAGTCCGCTGGTTTGCCCCTAAGGAGGAAGTAGTCCAGCCTAAGCCTGGTGTGAGAACCATTTGCCCTAGCCTTGTTTGCTACCCAAGTGAACTTCTTGTCTTCAGGGTGGATAGTTATAAAAGGATCAGACAAGTTTTGTCCTTCCCTAAAAAGGTTCAATGCCACCGTTTCCGCCCTGACTGGGTCTCCTGAGGTCGAGTCCAATGCTGGATCCAGGATTGTGTTCCAATCCCCTCCCAATACCAAATTGTCTCCAGCCGGGAGGAGGAGAGGAAGAACTTCAAAGAACTGAATTTTTTCTTTTTGGTCTGTAGGGGCGTATATCGACATGAAAGACCACTGGATTCCCCCCATTTTCACCTTGATCCACACCCACCTTCCTAGTGAGTCTGCCAGTTCATCTTCTAAATCGAAACAAAGATCCCGGTTAATTAGAATAGTCGACCCACCCTTCGTACCATCCGCAGGGGACCAGAACTGTGGTCCCTGCCACTGACACCTACTTGCAAGCCGCCCGTTGGTATCCTTTCGGGCCAGGGGGCCCGGTCCACCAAGGACCATATTTTGCGATAAAGGGGGGGCTGTCCGACTTGGCCTGTGCCTGGGCGGAATCGACCGAGTAGTAGAGGTGCGACACTAGTCTCGCCCGACCTCTCTTCCCGACTGCGGAGTCACCGGGAGGTTTTGTTCTGTGAGGCACTTGTGGCAGGTAAACCCTAGACCTGTCTATTCGTCATCTCCCGGAGTGGGAAAATCGCCTCTCCTATTCCCGTTTTTACGTGAAAGGGGGCCCGGTTGAAATCACCTCTCCTATTCCTGTTTTTACGTGAAAGGAGGCCCGGTTGTCAGAAACTCTGTAGGGCGTAATTCCTTTGTGAGGGAACGGAACTGCGATTGGAGAAACTGCGAGGAATACGGGGGGAAGAGGACCTTATCTCTATCCTTCACGATGTGAGCGTGAATCTACAGTTGCATAGCGTGTGGATTCCTCCCTCTTGTCGAGGGGTCCAGTTCACTAAGGACGGGTCTGGCGTGGCAGGGGGGTCGTCTGGTTAGTTTTCTACTTGAGCAAAGACTGCCGAAAGCGCCAGTCCTTCTATGCTCTACGGTAGTGGGAGGAAGATAGCCTGGCAGGGCAAAGAAGAGTTAAAGGCCGATATCGAAGGTGTCGGCCGTGAAATTCAACCCTAAGCTGCTGGGCGCGTGCCACTCTTTCGAATCACCCGAAAGGGGGCGAGATGTCTTGTGATCTGATTTAGACGCATTTATTACACAGTCCATAGTCGGCGTAAAATCAGCGGCCAGCAGTAAATCACGGGAAAGGAGTATAGAGTCAGGGTGTCTATCAAACACAACCCATGGCCACACCGGTTAAGAATATACCAAATCTCGATCCGTGAAGGAAAGCGAATGCTCAATCCTCAGTCTGTGAGGAAAGCAGCGAATTAGGGAAGTACAGGCCATATGGTGGGTTACATGCCCTCCCCGCGGCAACGATCACTGTGCCTCTCAGATACGCATAGGAGAAAAAGAGAATAAATAGTTTTAAAAATCCAATATTACTAGCTTGGGTGTGTTCGAGCTGTCAGCCTAGAGGAGGAATCCCTAGTCCGGCAGTTTGACAGTCGTAAACAATCCTATTCAGACAGCTTTGCTCCTGAGTGTCTGCCCTCAAGAGTATTTAGTATTTACTATTTACTAACATTTTTTTCTGGTTTCTTTTTTTTTTAAATGGCAACGACCTTGAGATATCATCATTGAACTGACGGGCCCTATTAGGTAATTCAGAAGAATGTTAACTTATTTTGTTAATTTGACTGCATCTGGATTCAAACTTGGGTCTGATTCATATTTCAACAGTTCTTGGGCATACCAACTGAGCTAGGGGACTAATTGTCAGATCCCACCACTACCCTGGATTATTCATTTTTCACCCTCGATTACGAAGATCAACGGTCACAAATGAACAATAGGGCCTAGTGGGATCTGGCCCTAAGCTGCTGTTGAGTCCTTTTTTATTAATGAGTCACATGCATGCTAGGAAAACTGACCAGGTTCATCCCCCCAATGAGTTAGTGAAAGTCCAAGGAACAGTCGACCTTCTTCTTCGGAGTTGTGTTTACACTAACGGCCTCACCGCACCACTCACCAAATGTGCAAAATGAGAATGAATGTTGTGCTTAAACATGGAAAGATACAGGGCCATAATTTGTGTCTTTTCTGCATTTGGTCAGTTGTGCGGCGAGGCCCTAACACAACACGACACCTGCCCATCCTCTCATTGTACATGCATTTGCTCTGGTGGGTCTTGGCGCACACACATAGAAGAGAGATAGATAGATAGATAGATAGATAGATAGATAGATATATGTATATATATATAGAGAGAGAGAGAGAGAGAGAGAGAGAGAGAGAGAGAGATTTCCATAGCGCTGGCATCATCAAAATGAATGAATGTTGAGTTTGACTTTTTGTACTTGTTGCAAGATCTGGCCGTAAGTTTTCTGATCATTTCTCTCGAAGGTTTTCTTTGCCCAGAATTGGATGTTGTTTTTGTTACAAAAAAAAAAAAAAAAAAAAAAAAAAAGGAAGGTACCACTGTCCCTTGTTAGTATGGATGTAAATTTGTCATTTTGTACTTTCCTGTGGCGAATTA
>BFEA01000780.1:486841-499341 GCA_003427395.1 Chara braunii
TCTCTCTCTCTCTCTCTCTCTCTCTCTCTCTCTCTCTCTCTCTCTCTCTCTCTCTCTCTCTCTCTCTCGCTCTCTCTCTCTCTCTCGCTCTCTCTCTCCACCTCTCTCTCTTTCCCCCCATCCTCTCTCCCTCTCGAACACGCACACACACATGCTGTCACTAGCGAACCCCGCCCAACCCGCCAGCCGCTACCGCCAGCTCCGAAACGGAAAAGAAACACGCATACCTCCGACGATACGACATGAGTCGTCAAGGAGCCAAACGCTAAGCCGGACCGCAAACCACGAATGCAACGCATGCATTAACATCTGTTACAAGAAAATCTACGGAATGGAAGGCACATAACGACGTATTTATGACGAACACATGACGAAGACAGGCGAATCCATGCGTCAGGCGGTACCGGGAGGGAATCGACAAGGACCATGGATGAGATGAGGTGATAGAGATCTACGGCCATTGGAGACACCTTCCACACAGGGTTTCGTTAGGACACTAACTACCAGGGGGCAGACGACTGTTGTCGCCCGCCTTCACTGGCCAGCATAACACACGAAGTGGTCGCTAACAAATTCGTCACCCCTAACCCCCTTCAAAATGTTTACCGCAAACCCCATGTTTGTGGGTTTTGTGGCCTGTCGATGTTCATAGTAGACCCCGAGACCCCTTTCGACACCTTTAACCCATTTGCCACAGAGCTCAAGGACATGGCCCTTGGTCATTGCTCCCACACTGCACAAACGACTAAAGCATCTCAGTAGTGTATCTTCCGATACTACATGCCAAGATTCCGTCACATGACGAGGTGACCTACTGCTGATAAATGGAAGACATCTCGGGCACGACGCACCCGAGGATCCTCACACTGACAACTGACAACCCGCCCGCCCGCACTGCGCGGTGGACAGAACAAAATAGTGTTGACAATACAGCCGCAGCACATGGTGTTTTTTTTTTTTCCTGGCAGATTTAACGATGCGGCATGCAGGTCGCCCACTCGTCCCACACCCATCACACTAATTCACACTACTCTACATACCAGCGGAGTGTGATCTTCCTCCTGGGGTGGAAGGAAGGTTGGAGGCCAAAAACCCTTGAAATTTCTACAATTTTTCGGGACATTGGTGTGTTCTTGCCTTGGGCGTTTTTGTTAAAAAAGAAACACACTGCAATTGAATATCCCACAAAACATTTTCTCAATGGAGCTCGTTAGACACTCCTCGGGCACATAAAATCTACAAGGACATGATCGTTCCACCTATCCTCGGGGAAGAAATTGGAGAAAAGATGTGAAAACATTTCCTCGGGGAATCCTTGTAGCGTCCTTGTGGCCTAGCCATTTCATGAACCTAGTGCAATGGACCTCGCGAGGTCCCTCGGAGCTCAAGGATCCACGATAATCGGAGCGGCAAAGGCACGCGTCGTTGGCAACTTTCTTTTTTCGGTTGGTCCATTGGTGTTCCGCCACGCTGCACAGACGTCTTCAGGCCTCAACGTTGGGATTTCAGGCAACAGGTCGCCAACGGCTACTGTTAGAGGACGGCCGTCGTTGGGGTTCGTCTGCAATTGGGGCTGTCGCCGTGGTGCGTCCCGCCAGCTTCGTAGAGGTTCAACATGCAGGAAAATTGAATACTTTTCCCGATCCCCCTTCCCGCATCCCCACTCATGTCAGCGAGGTGTGTTGTATGCTGTCCTCTACCGTTTGCTCCCTCCACCGTCGTCGTGGAGTTACAGCCCTGTCATACGTGTTGTTGATGGCCGACCTTTATCGAAGGCTGCCACTGCTGCTCCTGGTCGCGATTTTGCTTGCCCTGGTCCTCCTTTTCCACGTGTGCATCCTCGGCTCCTCCGCTACGTCATTGCATTGCCTCCGTCGTGTCGTCGCATTGCCGGGGATCCTCCCACGCCCCCTCATCCTCCTTTTCATCCACCACCTCGGCATCACTCATGGAAGAACACTCCCCACCGCAACCCATGGCGCAGCAAACCTGAACTACAGCCTTGATGATGGCCACGGTCTCCAGCCCTTCGACCGGGACTTGATGAAGTGTCTTCCTCCTCGGCGTGCGGACCTGTGCTCTCATTCTGCCCAATGCCCTCTCTTGCTGACAACGAAACAGCACGCCGCTCACTTCAGCGCCACAGCCGTCTTCATGATCGTTGTAAACTTCGCACGTCCATTGTCGCTGCCCCCTCCATTGGCACACGTGTTGCAATGCTAGTCACCTACGAAAATACAACAGTGGACGAACTCGCCATGACCACAGTAACCTCAGCGCCAAGTCGTCGACGACATTCCCCGCATGTGCTCGACTCCACATATACGTGGCAACAGGAGGCAGTGATGGCAATGGACCTTCACGGGGCGCTCAAATGACGACTTACAACGACTCCACTACGCCGCCGCTAATGCCCCTTTCGAACTGGGATGTTCATTGCTTTTTAAGTTTTTTTTTGTGTCCCGCCGCCAGCGCCTTTCAAATTTTCCCGCATTATGCAGGTGGACCACACCGTCGTGAGACGGACATCACCCAATGGACCAAGGCATTGCCCTCCTCCCCCCCCCCCCCCCCCCCCCCCCCCCACCCCCCGGGGCCAACTATAATATTATGAAAATGGCCACGGGGGACCAAAAGGAATCTTCCTCGGGAGACCACCCCGAGGATAGGTGGACTAACGACGGAAATTTCCTTCAAAACCCCGAAGGAAACTTCCTTCGACCCCGAGGACGCCACAAGGAGTGTCTAACAAGCCCCCGATGTCTTTGGGTTCTTTAGACTCTTGTTTTTTTTTTGTTTTTTTTTTCATCCACCATCTGTTGGCAGGTATGGAGAACCCACTACCTTCTTCAGCTGAATACAACGGATGATCATTATTGCTGTATTTAGACTTAAGGATACCCCTAATACAACTTTAAATACTATTGCTGTCTATAGACTGAAAGATAGCCCAAATACAACTTTAAATATTCGGGTGAAGAAGCTAGTCAGGAGTCTTAGGTTAAGTTTATGAATTTGAATACTGGATGGTAATTATTGCTGGATTTATGAGATCCACTGACTTTCCAGCCGGAACTGCGGCCTGAAGGGCGTCAACCTTTTTTTTTTTTTTTTTTACGATTTCTCAATTTATGTGTGCCGGTCATCCCTTGAGCAGGGGTCATGCTCATCTACTCTCTCTGTATCTTTCCAATTCTACTGGGACATGTCCTGAAGGGCGTATCAATGATCTGTGTTTCTAGTACTTTCTAGTATTTCTACCAAAGGACGCTAGAAAAAAATGATGTCATTACTTCTGCCTTTTGTGTCTTCCACATCCCTGAAGAAAGCTGCTTATAACCGTTGCGTCAGGTAGGAGTGATGATACAAGCATATGTACCTTTTTTAAGTTTTTACTGTTTACAAACACAATGCAGCCCGCAAATAAAATGGTGATAAGGGGGCAAAAAATCCAAAAAACAAACAAACCAATTACCTGTAATCCGCTGACTCAAAGATTCGTCGCGACTCTTAGTGGGAAATAAATTAACCACCGACATCAAATCCGAGATGACACTCTCGAAACCAACAACCCCAGTTAAAGGACCATTCGAGATGAATGACCAGGTTAATTCATGGGATTACTTCACCTACTGTAGTAGTTTCGTCATTTTGAACGATTAAGGTTCCCCCTACCGATGGATGAGTCCRCCTTGAATATTGACRYAATTGACGTAATTGTATTGGCAGTCCGAATCCTGGATCTGTCATAATTGTCGAATCACCTGTCGCCATTTGAAATCGGATCGACACAGTGATCACTCGAATTAGTAAACGACTTGATATCCACACAAATCCAAACCTAGAGTCTGTCGAGGAATTCAGTCATGAATGACTCTGTATTGAGTCCCCGAGATCTACAGGGAGTTCAATCCCCTATGGTCTATTTGGGCCGTTGGGAACTACTGGCATTGTAGTCGCTAGGTTTCGTCTCACTACCTGAATTTTGGCTCGGTAGCAGATCGATAGAGTCCCTATCTAGACGCATGCTGATGCATCTTTCACAGCCCACCATGATCAACAGAGGTATCAGGGTCACTGTAATCTCGTAACCATCCCCTCTCTATGTTTAAGGGAATCTGGATCGCTTCCCCCCATTGGACTCCAATCACACCTATCACCATGGAATTTCCTTCACACGAACTTGAGCCACTTCACGATAGGATAGTGGAAATAGAGAGACACATCACCCTCCTTATTGATGTTCTCATCAGAAGAGGACATCCACCATCTATAGATCCGGACTACCATATAGAAGCTCCTACTGATGACGAACCACWGGAGATCAGKYRYTGGASGGCCAACRGGTTCTYCTGAATCTACAATGAACACCGGGCACTACTTGATTGCGTTAATAGTATCATTACCAGAGGTAGGGAGCATGAGGAGACGGCCCTGAGTAATCTTATGAGGGCTAACCTGGCTCTCAGCGATGAGATCAACACACTGAGAAACGATTTAGCCCTCTGAGCGTCCTTCCGCCTCCACACACCTCATTGGCACTACAGCTGGGTAGTCAACGTCATTCTCATTGCCATATTCTATGCACTACTAGTCGTCATTATCGAGCAAGGATTCTTACCCCCAATTTGACTTAGTGGCATGCTACTGAATTGAGATCAATGATGTGAGAATGTCATATTGCAAGTAAGGGCTTCTTTGGCAGACAAACGAGTTAAGGGTTTCTTTTTTGAAGAGTGCATGTGAGACCGGATGCAACCTTGAGAACCTGTGGCCTGAACTGTCGTACCGCAGCTTGTTGTGGGGTTCATGATGCAACGCGTCGTGGGTATTGTAATGGAACACACACAAAGGGGCGTCCGCCCCTGGGTCAACCGCTTCGGGGTCGAATCCTCGGGCTACGACTGTTTCATGCTGAGGTGAATATGGTAATATTAGCATCATGGCAATGCTTACTTCTTCGGTACTCAAAAGCCTATGTGCCCTTGTAACTAGTTTAGGAATGCTAAAGTTGGTGTGACCTGTGATCATACTCTGGAGA
The DNA here is from genome assembly GCA_003427395.1 of Chara braunii. Taxonomy (NCBI): domain Eukaryota; kingdom Viridiplantae; phylum Streptophyta; class Charophyceae; order Charales; family Characeae; genus Chara; species Chara braunii. The sequence continues at coordinate 491,883 of BFEA01000780.1, forward strand.
TCGTGGTTTTTACGCCCTTACCTTGCTTACCCCCTTGTTGTTCCTCTGTGTTGCTTTGGATATTATTTGCATGAATATTGCTCATTTGCACACCCCACTATTCTCTCCATCTATACACCCTTAGAACATAGGGGAGGAAGTCGGAGCTCAGGCCGGGGGATGGTGGGAAGAGACCATTTAGCATAACTCATTCCTCGCTGATCTACCCCCTCCCTCGAAGCCAACGCAATCGATCATTAACGTGGCTAACCAAGGAATGTTACGAATACTTAAGGAGAAGCATGAGGCACGTCAGCTACCTCTCCTCACCGAATCATTTTTCTTCAACGAATGGGCTGATTTGGCCTGGACATACAAAAGGAGAAGGCAAGACTTTGACAAGGTGTTGAAGGCATATGTAGGCAAGGCTGGCAGTCGGAAACGAGCCTTGGATCTGGAAATCGCTAACAATCCAACCAGGGTGGCTGGACTCCAGAAGACCTTCCAGGAAATCTGGAGGGAGCCCCCTCCACCGGCCGTGCCCATCAATTCACCACCTTCCAACATCATCGACAACTTCGATGATATGGATGAGAAACTTGAACTTGAAGCTCTCATCAACGCCCCCGTACCCCTTCGAAAGAGGAAGAGAACATCGAGCGGAGGAGGCTCTGTGAAGAACTTTCTCCCCATCTCGTCCCATCACTGGGTGGAGCACATGGCCAAGGCCACTGACTCTAGGGTCTGGACTCTGGATTCCTTCAACCACCTGGCCCCGATCAATCACAATGGTTATCGGTTCTTGGGGGACCTGTTGGAGGCAGAGATCAAAGAATGCAGGGAGGACGCGTTCAGAGGGACCTTGCATCACCAAGGACAAGGGAAAGCTGCCTTCAATGATGATAGTGCCCCTCTTCCACCAATGAACCTGTTTGATCCAACCAGATGCTCCCTCCCAGSCCCCGCCGTGCTGCAGAAGGYGCTGCCGTCTGAAATCACATGCCAGCACCGTATCCTCAGAAARATATGGAATGYTGGGMGCCCCTACCTCAAATGMGGCTGTGGTCAGGAGGGAAACAAGGCTTGTGAGGTTGGCCCATTATGGGTCGACCATGCCATCTGGTTTCTCCTTACCCACCCGGAGATGGTCAGACCTGATGGCAGCTCCAACACAGTACGGATTGGATGCCTCCTCCACCTTCTCAGAGGTAGGTGGAAGCCACTGATCAAGCTGTGCCTGACCTTCAATGTCATGAGAGATATCATGGTATCTGTCATTCTTGCTGTTGAGAAAGACCCTCTCATCACGGCAGGCCCTGTGTTTGGCAAACTGCCGTTCGCCAAGAAGCCCTTTGCCGTACTCATGGGGAGTGCACTACTCCCATCCAGAGCAACCTTTCTCCCCCGTGCCCCTGAGGTATCGAACAAGAAGAAGAAGTCCCCCAACAAGCGACAGAAGACCGCTGCCGCCCTCTCCCCAACGCAGAGACTCCTTTCGGAAGCCTTCTTTCCCCTCCAGAAGACCAGCCAGATTGCGGCTGTAAGGAGGGCCAACAACAATGCATCATCATCAATGGACGGACTTGTCACCGCCGAGCGAGTCGAATGCACCCCACCAACTGAAGGACCAGCCACCAACCTGGCCCATGGCAACACCCAGACGGATATGGTGATTGGGGACTAATCATGGTACCTGTTGCTTGTGTCTGTGCTTTCCAGTGCTGATTGGTTGTGACCTTTAACGTAGCTACAAGGAGAATCTACCATCATGGCACCATACAATATCTGCACTGCAGTGCACAGGAGATCTCTGTTTCGCGTTCGAGCCACCCTGAATGGAATAGAGGTCCGAGTTGCTGACAAGCCTCCTTGGTCCGGTCAATATGACCCGGCCCACACCACTCCTATGCTTTCCCCTCTGGTACTCGACCTGATTGCCAGCCCTGGCCCTTACATTGTGAGGGTCGCCGGCTCTCAGCTAGACATTCTAGTCAATAACAGGCCGTTAGGGGAATTCTCTGTTTGTGCGGGCCAGACGGGGGACTTCATTTTCTGCGAGGCATGGCTCAGAGGGCAGGACAGACTTCTCCCTAATGGCTGGGACGACGATACGATTGATACCTTGATTGACCTCATGGTTGACATGGCCGTGGATGTGGCTAGGAGCGTCCTGTCCGGATCGGTGGCTAGGGTGAGCTGTTGGTTTAGATTTGGCAGTAACTTCGGGACGGGTAGGGATTATGCAGGGGATATCACCGCCTTGCTGACGGAGGGAGAATAGGACTCTAAGATAGTTGCCACGCATTTGATCGACCGGCCACTTGCTAGACTAGGACACTGACAATGATTTAACCATCCCCGAAACAGCTACGTGCATCACGACTGATGGTCTGGATTGTCTTCGATCCTACTTTGGGATATTCTGTTTTTACCAATGAAATAGTAGGTACTTGGCAGGTCGCAATCACCCACTAAATGAAAAGAGACCGTAGCTACCTGCTGACTACCACTAGACATTTTCTGTCTCTGGTCTAGCTTGATTGGTCGTGGTTTTGTCCACTTTTTCTTCTTTTCTTTCCCCCCATTTTTTTTTTCTTTTTAAATTTTTCCCCATTTTTTTCTTTTTTTCTTTCTTTTGATAACATTTGCACAACATTTGCCTTCAGGATGAACCAGTTGAGGAGGTACCATCGAATAGGGAAGTGGTCATTGGTCCCTCTGGGAGACGGATATGGAGTAAGAAAACAGACGGAGCACCTGCTAAGCGATTCATCCACGTCCACTACACCAGCAGGATACTGGAGGCGGTCAACATCAGGAGACTGATCATTTCGGCAATCGTCTCAGTGATAGGCATTTCGGCAGGAGGATGGTTGGACAACGTAATATTCGGCTGGAAGTATGACGATCCTATATCTCGGATTCTTTACAGGCCCATGGACACATTCGTTCGGTTTGACTCCTCTGAGTGGGGCTCATCCGACCGGGGGTGCCACTGCAGCGCCAGAAGATATCGGTCCTACATCAAGCCTACAACAGCTAACCTTCTTGAGATCGCGGGCAGCAACCTTGACACGAGACCGCATATCATCACCAGTGATTACTCCATCATTAGACTTGGCCTAGTCAGGCAAATGGTGGAGAGTGGCCTGAACCACATTCCCCCTCGGGATCTTGATGTGATACAGGCTCTTCTCCAGATTGAGAATGCATGGTTGGGAGTCGCTAGGATCGTACCTGATATCGCAAAACTCGATCTAGGCACTAGGCAGCACCTGGCCAGGAGTATAAAGACGAAAGCTAGCCAATTGCTTAGGAAGTATATGGCCCGCCATCATGGACATTCAAGGGTTGATCTTCAGTTGCCACATGTGCAACATGAAATCAGGTTCTTGACGAACCTCTCCTTCATAGCACCGATGGACAAGACCGCCAATACCCCAGTGTTAATCTGTAAGCAATTGATCCGTGAGCTTGCATTCAGCAGGATCAATGGCCCTGATTTCGAAGAGGTCGGATCTTCAGTCTATGATTTGATTGCATTTATCAAAGCCAGCAATGTACTTGGTCTACCTCTGGGTGATGACAAACTGCCATATTTAATGGCTAATTATAAGAGTCATAAGAGATCATTTAAATGGATCACCAACGCATCTGACTGCATCTTCTCCCCTGTGGCCAGCATATGTGCTAAAACCCTAAAACTGTTAGCCACGGAGATCCAAATGTTCTGTAGGAAGAAGACAGACGAAATTAATAATGAACATAATGTCTTGGTGAATTTTTGGTGGGTTGTACAATCGGTGAATGAGTACTGTCTTAATCTGCCCGAACGCGTTTTCTCGGCCTTCACCGCTGACATCAGCAGATGCTTTGAGACGATTCCTATTTCTGACCCCGAAGATGGACTGATTTCTGCCATTTTATTTGCCATCAAAAAAGGATTTGCCAACAGGAACCGTAATGGGGGTAATTGGCGCATCAAATACTATCTTAAGAACAATGGGAAGATAAAATGYATATGGACTGACAGGAGGTGCCCCAACACATTAACSATGGGGGCTATACTCCATCTGAACGAATGGCTGGCCTCCAGTAATTTTATCCAGCTAGGGAACAGGGTTTGGAGACAGAGGAATGGTATACCTATGGGTCTCCCCTGCTCCCCTATWTGGTRTGACCTCYACCTGTTCAAGTATGAATACCTAGCCATGACTAGATTGATTGACAACGGGATGCATGTTGTCACATCCAGTTTTTTCTTTCCGAGACAATGGAATGCACACTCTAATTATCTATGATAATCTAAGTAAACAATCAGTGGCATATCGACAAATGTCATTATTGTTACGTCGACCACCAGGTCGAGAAGCTTTCCCAGGAGATGTGTTTTATCTACATTCTCGTTTATTAGAACGAGCTGCCAAAATACTTACAGGTATGTTGACGACTTGCATTCCCTAAACAACCCTCTCATGCCTGTGTTCCTCGGTATCAATTGGAATGATCACAACGAGTTTCGTACCTGGATCTACCCTGACCAATACATTGAGGTAAAACCCGACGCAAAACCTGGGACTGACCCCCCAAGTGCCAAATTCCTCAATCTCAAGATTTCCATTACATCCATGGCCACCGGCATGTTCATTACCGAGAAGTATGACAAACTCGAGGTCATGAACATTAACCCTTACAGATACATTAAATTTTTCTCCAATCGGCCAATCAAACAATCCCTCGTCATCATTATTGGCCAGTTGATTGTGGTCATGATCATTTGTTCAGAGTGTAAAACTGCGGCCATTGAGATCCGTAAGGTCATCGAAAGAATGGTCAACAATGGATTCCCCTCTTGTGCTTGCTGGAACCTGGCTAAAAAGACGCTTAGGAACCAGAGCATGTTCCATCCCTTCAGGGCAGATCCCGTTGGGACCCTTCACGAGCTATTGAATTTAAGATCCTKAGTGTGTGTCCCCGGTGACGACCTGTGCACCCGGGGAGGTATCTGTATGGTGACCTGTCTTGGACAGGCATCATACAGATGCCTTCCCTGACATGGTCCACCATCACAGAGGGACAGAGGGTGGGTCACACACACACACACACACACACACACACACACACACATATATATATGCACATATATACATACACACACACACACACACATATGCATATACATACACACACACATGTACATATGGGCAAAGCATTCAACATTTATCCAGCGCGCGCTTTACTGTCCTCCAACAACATGCTTGTCACTGTGGGAGTTCGCTAGTGCGGGCCTTTGAGGTACTGGAAAATGGGGCTTGTCGTTGCAAATGGCCCGTACTAGCGAACTTATGATACATTATTACCCTGCGCACCAAGTTGTGCCTATGTTGCTTTTATGTTGTCTCAAGGGGTTTCATGTTGTAATCTGTGTTGCTTTTATGTTGTCTCAAGAAGGGGATCCTAACCGCGTTCCCGACAATAGATCCCTGTTTGAAATGGGAATGACAGCGGGCAGGCTCCAACCAGGGCAGTCTCTGACTCGATTGCGAGGGTGGGGGTAAAGCTCATACGCAGACAGTGGGGAGGTAGGAGGAGAGTCGGAGTGTCGGTGTCCGTGGGCTAGTCCAGTGTCACTCGCTCCAACCTTCCTCCTTTCCCGAGGTTATCAGGTTGTTCCCGGCCAGCTGGATCCCCGCCTAGGCTTGTGTTCGTAGGGGGGAGGGGTAGTCAGGGATGGCGCATTTGATCCGAGGTTTTTTTGGCCTTGGCGATGTATCTTTCTATGTTCTAGCTGAAGATTCAGTTGCCTTGCGTACACCCAAGAGCACCAGTTTTTTTTTTTTTTTTAGGCTGCGGCCTAGCTCAGTTGGTAAGGCACATAAGTGGCATCCAGGAGGTCTTGGGTTCGATCCCGTTGGCCTCATGTACCAGGCCTTGACATTTTGAAGCACACCGGCCATGAGCATCCTATTCCCGTACGTAGTGAAGCCAAAAAAAGCAGAGGCTAGGACGAGTTGAAACGAGAGTGAATCCTGTGCTAGTAAAAGAAGCATGATGCTGGGACGAGTTGAAACGAGAGTGAATCCTGTGCTACTAAAAGAAGCAGAGGGTGGGACGAAAAGATACACCGCCATAATTTTTTGTCTTTTGTGCCTGTCGAGAGTAGTGGAGTTACGCCCAACTGCACCCCAGTACCGTGGATTTTTTGTCTTTTGTGTCTGTCGAGAGTAGTGGAGCTACGACCAACTGCACCCCAGTAAAAGAAGTTGAGTGAATCCTATGCTAGAACACGAAAAATCCCGTCATGACGTTTTTGTGTCTTTTGTGGAGCTATCGTAAAACTGCACCCAACTACGCCCAACTGCACCCTAGTAAAAGAAGCAGAGTGAATCCTGTGCTAGAATGCAGTGGAGGTACGCCCAACTGCACCCCAGTACCGTGGATGTGCAAAAAAGACGAAAATCGTGGTCCCCAATTCCACGAAACAAGCCTTTCGCCTGAAATGGTCTGCCCCATATAAATGGGCGGACCTATCTGAGGACAACAGATTGTTTTACACAGACCTTCTATGGAATCATCCCGCTGTCGGACCAAATACCCTTACAAGGGTATTTAGCCATGTTTTTGCATTCGATATGGTGACGGCGTCGGCTACCATGATGGAGCCAGTCGGGAACGGAAAGGGTGTGCACGCCTGAGCGTGACGTTCGAACCGAATTCCTCGGCCAATGAGGCCGAGGCGAATCGACGAGAAAATTTCGAGAGTATGAGCGCGCGTTATTATGACGCGAGCCGTGATGATTAGGATCAGTAGTAATACCCCTCGACAGAAGAGGTCGAAGGGTCAGTTGGGTTAATATTGTGTCGGTAACATCTGTGACACGCAGAGACTTAATCGTCAATACATTAGTCAGAATAAATTAATATACGCCCCTACCGTACGGCCGGAGCAATTAGAACGGTGTGATCATCGGCTTGCCGTAGCACCCAGATTGTTAGCACATGCTCGACGGGGTACCTTCCGTCCTTACTCGTATACCGCAAGTGAGGGTGAGACCCTCGCTCAACCTCCCACGTGAAGTGGGACACATCCCTCTTGGGCAGAAACTTTCTAGTCGCTCAACTACGCGAGCAAACCAGTGTCTCCTCCCTTCGGAAGGAAACATCATTATGGACCCTGATATCGTTCATACAGGCATTAGACTCAGGCTACATGGACTGGTACCTGCTTACTTACCGCTACTGGGCCTCTAAAAGTGCCAACTTTTGTCTTCTTCTACTCGGCCTCGAGTGCGCGGCACGTCTGCCTTTACTAGGTGTGGTATTAACCTACCCGTCACTTGAGTGTTTCCTCGCTGTTCTCAGTGTGCGGGTTTACCCCGCTACCTTATAGCTTTCCCGTCGCATCCCTCGAAGCCACGACTACAGGTAAGTACCGGGCCTTCAGGCCTTCTGAGCGACCAAGTACCCGTATGGGTCACAC
>BFEA01000780.1:504341-516367 GCA_003427395.1 Chara braunii
TGTTGCTTATTTTCCTTGCATAACGATAGAAATTGTCATATTCCCGTATAGCGGATTTATTCTGTTCTAAAATTCGGATCTCTATTGTATCTCGTGAATTTTTTTTTGAAAACTGAAATCTTGCAGAGCCTATCAGCATGGCATTTTAGGCATAGTACGAGATTGTTATATTCGCAGGAACAAGGTATAGTCCTTTTCTGAAAATCGCATCTCTACTGTACTCCGCAAAAAAAAAATTCTCGAAATTACATTTGGTAAAAGCCGAAACTTTGCGGAACCTACCCTAGATCTCGCTCTTACTACTCTTCTGACACATCTCGCTCATAACAGATCTACAAATATATATTAAAAAAAAAAGGAGTCGTCGTTGCTTTTATTTTTTATTTTATTTTGTGTCTGTTGAACGGAGGATGACATAAAGCTGAATGGAGCAGAAATTATATCGTTAACAAGGATAAAAGACATACCACAAGCAACCCCAAAAGACTTTCATGATCTTCCAACGATAGTTGCAGATGGTGTAGAGTACTTTCTACTGGACCAAATGGTGGATTTCATAAAGAAATCTTCAGAGGACAAAAATGTCATCCACGAGGTGTTACACGACGTGACAGAGCAAAAAATTGAAAGACACGACGTTGTGGAATACAACAAGGACAATGAGGAGGACGAGCTGGTGATGGGGACACCATTGTGCGAAGGAACAATAATGGCGGCCTTGCGACAGCTTGGACAGACAGCTTCTGAAGTGGAGAGACACATGCTTTGCATCCATCTCATGAGACAACAAAAGAGACCGTGACATCTGCGCACACAGAGATGCCGATCTGCGCAGTCAATCAATCAATGATAACTTCAACTCCAGGAGAGGTTGGAGCAGAGGACATAATCACAGGCTTGTCATTACGAGAGGAAGTGCGTTCGCGTCGGGGGGAGCAAGTGTTTGCGACTGAAGATGCACAAAACACCAATGATGAAGAGGATTCTCAAGAAGCCGAAGATGTTGACACATCGCCTGCAAATTTAGAAGTCAGTGGGAGTGATGTTAGCAGCGATGAGGACGACGAGAAATATGATCATTATTGGGACATAGAGGCAAGTGGCATTCAAGTGACAAAAGGCTGGTGTTATGCAATATTGAGGTTAGCACGTGTGTTTGCAGATCCCCATCCATTGATACGGGTCGTGGAGAAGGATACAACACTAGATGGCGGACTCCAATGTGCGGGGGTTGTCGCTCTGATGAAAGCGTGCGAGAATGGCAAACGATGGCCACGTGTGGGGAAATCTTGGTTTGTGCTTGCGAAGAGACAAGCTGTGTTGTCGACGTCTATGTCATGGGGAAAGAATCTCAGTTGCCTTATACACGGAGCAATGGCAACTGCGTGTGGTGCTACATTGCATCCTGCAATGTCAACAACCCTATCCATTATCCATGGGCAACCTCACCCTGACATTGCACGCATCACACACACTATCGTGGAGTCTGTTGTAGAGACAGACAAGAAGGCACCACCACCGACTAAGCGCAGCAGATATGAATAGTATGAGTCTATGAGAGAGAGTCGCAGGCCAGTCACTTTGTGTCATGGTGAGAGACTCATGTCAAACATTATCGTTAGCACATGCACTATTAATAATTAGCAGACAAACATTGTTCTCTCTCTCTCTCTCTCTCTTTCTCTCTCTCTCTCTCTCTCTCTCTCTCTCTCTCTCTCTCTCTCTCTCTTTTTTTTCTGTGTGTGTGTGTGTGTGTGTGCATGGGTTTAAAGTTGGTTCACTAGTGGGGGTCAAGTGTTATGCCTTACGGTTTTATGTGTGTACAAATAACACGCACTAGCAAACCGTCCCCAATGGTGTCTTCACGTCCCCGATGGTGCGTTGATGCCGACTGTTTGTCAGTTGTTTGCCGGACTTGTTCCGATCAGCAGTGGTGTATGTGTTAAAGTCGGTTCACTAATGGGGACCAAGTGTTGTGCCTTACGGTTTTGTGTATGTACAAATGGCACCCATTAGTGAATCGTCCCCAATGGTGTCCTCACGTCCCCAATAGTGCGTTAATGCCGACTGTTTGTCAGCTGTTCGCTGGGCTTGTTCCAATCAGCAGTGGTCTATGTATTAAAGTCGGTTCACTAGTGGGGGCCAAGTGTTGTGTCCAACGGTTGTGTGTGTGTACAAATGACACCCACTAGTGAACTGTCCCCAATGGTGTCTTCACGTCCCCGATGGTGCGTTGATGCCAACTGTTTGTCAGTTGTTCGCTGGGCTTGTTCCGATCAGGAGTGGTCTTTGTGTTAAAGTCGGTTCCCTAGTGGGGACCAAGTGTTGTGCCTTACGGTCATTAAAACGTAACATTGAAAGAGAATAACATTAAACATGTTGCTGATGAAGTTGATATGAACATATTGTCCTGTTGTTGTTGTGGATATGAGGATCGGAACACAAACATGCGTCATCCTTTGAAAAATATTACAGGCCCCAAGAACAAAAGTGCAGCTCGTTCGCATGCGATGTAAAGCGCATCTGCTGCGAGAACATAAAAAATAAATGTATGGATGGTGCATGTATGTTGTGCGACTGTGGTCGCCCTATCAACTCGTTATGAGCGTTGAACTCGCATCGAGCAAGGGCATGTCCATCCGTCACATTGCATCGGACTCCATCAGATGAAACTGAAAGGATGAACGACGCACGTTTGGAACATGATGTTCCCATGCATGTTGACATGCCGAAAAACAGCGCATTCGAAACACCGTGTAACGAAGAAGGAAATGCACCATCCGAAGAAGAAGAACCGACGGGTGCTCCGACTTTCGACACGTCGTGAAGACTAACCGCAGTCATGTTGTCCACGAGGGGTGGTGTCGGCATGTCTCAGAACGATATCGATGCTCTTCTGTCAGTACTTAGAGATCCTAGATTCAAGGCACATGACATAGCGTATCGTAACAACCGCAAATGTTTACACTGGGCAAGCACCCTAGCCGCGGCGAATCAGAGACCAGAGGGGATTTAAAAGAAGGAGAGGGTAGTGGCGCACAGCAGGAAAGCGACAGTGTAAGCAGTGACGCGTACAATGATGAAGAAAATGAAACTTCATACTACAGCAATGACGAGGACAACCATAAATCACGGAGTAATTTGAAGAGAAAACGTGAAAGTGAAGGAACACTTGGACGAGGGGAAGGAGAAAAAGTTGAGACGAACAAGCAGTTGGTGCGCAAGGAGTTGTCGTTGCAACAATGCAAGTGCATTTTTTAAAATGATACTTCACAACGTCAAACCCCGTATATGTCGTCCTTTTAATGATGCAGAAAGAGAGTTAATAAATATTACTAAACTATTAACAAAATCGTGTGTTGTCTGGCCATGTACGTTGTTTGTTGTCTTTCCGCGTATGTCCGTTGTCTCTTACCAGGGGGCGACATTGTCGAAGAACCGTCAAACATACACAGAAAGAGAGGACACTACGACCAGATAAGCATCGTAGGCAATATACATTTTCCTAAAAAAGCAAAGGATAGATTATTTCGTTCAATCGCAAAGGCGTATGCATTCATTGCGGCGAAGGATGCAACAATGTACCCCTCGGAGGACGACTTTTTCGCATCTTTGCAATCAGCAGCAAACATGTTAGGGAAAAATGTGAAGGACGGACTCAGTATGTATGTGGAAAGTATCGGAATGCGGTCAGTGCTGGTGGAATGTAACAGAGTCATGACAACGGTGAGAGAAGAGATAACATGGCAGTTGAAAAACTGGTTTAGGGCAGAGAAAGGGTTACCACTCTTGCGATGTGCAGAAATGGACCATCAACAGGAAGTGCGCAAGAACTTGTGAGCAGAGATGCAAACAAACAAGTCATGGAGACAACTGGGCAATGATCCGTAGGGTGCAAAACTATTCAAGACAGCGATAGAGAAAGTTTTTCAGATGCGAAGGGATGATGGAGGGGTCGAGGTGACCTTGCAACAACTGACATTTGCAGAACTTGCTGTGCGGTTTGAAATTGAACAGACTAAGAAGACAAGCAAAACATCAGAGCAGATTCAAAAATTAACATCAATTAAGCAGGATATTGTAGCGTCAGTACGTAATCGCGACACCCTAATGAGCTTTTCAATATTCAAGCTTGATCGCACAACATCAGTTGCAGAAAAGACTGTGGCATTCTTCCACGCAGGAACACCCAGTAGGCAAAGCAATGCGGCTCGTGTCACAAATATCACTAAAGATGATTGCGAGTTTGAAGTTCTTGCGAAACCTTGTGGCAGCGAATCAAGGAGAGAACGAGAGACAGAAACTTCAATTGGAAGACTGTAATACTGAGTTCGTGACGGCATGTGCTATACAGTTGCGCACTGTACTTGAACTTAAGGGCGATCGGACTTTTAGTACGCCATGTATTTCTGTGGCCGCATCTATCAGGAGACTAATATTGCAGATGTGGCATGTATCACGAGACTTTACAAATGCAGAGAGAGAGAGAGAGAGAGAGAGAGAGAGAGAGAGAGAGAGAGAGAGAGAGAGATGCCACATCCCAGGTTCATATTGTATTTATGTGTATTTTTCAGGAGAGAGATTGTGAGAGATGCCTAACATTTTTCAGGAGAGATTGAAAAAGAGAGAGAGAGGGAGAAAGAGAGAGATTGAGAGAGATACCTAACATTTTTCAGGAGACTGATGATAATTTTTTATGTGTATTTATCAGGAGACTGATTCTGACAATTTATCAGGAGACTGATTCGGACAGCATGATAATTTTTTATATGTATTTATCAGGAGACTGATTTTGAGAATGACGATTGTCCGCCATACTCATATTGTATTTTTCGGAACTATCTTGTAATCTGTGCGAAATTATATGATCGTCAGTCGTTTTGATGTTGTATATAGATGTTAATAATAACATTCCTCCACTCTCTTCTAGTCGTTTCTTCCAGTGGTTGTATGCAAGTGTTCTTGACAACTTCCTTTTCACAGGTGATGAACAAATAATGTGATCAATACTGGTCCTTTCCAATCTTAGCTTATTGTGTCGAAACCGGTTTGGCTGTCAGTTTTCATTTTGTTTATTTACATAAAATTATTCCGGTGCTTGGATGATTGACAAAATGGATGTATGACAAAAGTCAATTTCTTCTACTGGGATGCATGACAAAATGAATGTGTGACAACAGTCAATTTGAGGTACTGGAGAAAAAAACAGAAAAAATAGGCCGTAGTGGTGATCCAATGAAGAGAGTCAATTCCTGGTACTGGAATGCATAACAAAATGCACATATATCGTGGTTTGTTGCGGAATAATATGATCGTCCGCCATTTTCATGTCCTAGCTACATGTTAATAATAAAAGTCAGCCACCTTCTTTTACTCGTAGCTTCCAGCGGTTGTATGCAAGTGTTCTTGACAATTACCTTTTCATGGCTGATGGACAAAGAATGTGGTCAATAGTGGTCCTACCCAATCTTAGCTTATTGTGTCAAAACAGATTTGGTTGTCAATTTTCTTTGTTTATTTTATTAAACTAAGCAGTAAAGACAAAATCACCATTGATCTCGTGCCACATGCATCATAAGTGTAGAACATGTATATATGAAGTGGTTCACTAGTGTGAGCCACGAGAAACGCACAGCGGTGAGAAAAAATGAAAAATAGCCCCTACTAGTGAACCAATAAAGATACTCTACTTCAAGTAGTGGAAGAGAGGACAAAATGCACATATATACAGACGACAATATCTTCATACATTTCAGTATCTGCGTAAAATGGAAGTGGAATACGGGTACGAACACAAACTAGGCAACATCAATAATGATCACAATTCACCACAATGCGTTGTGAGGCTGTTTTGGGGGAATCGAGGGGATCCACCTCCCATCACGACTTCAACATGTCGTCTAATGTTCAACAGTTGATCAACAAAATTTCAACATGCTATCAACATTGGCTTCAACACTGGCCCACACGCTGCCAACATTGGGTTCAACAATGACCCACATACCATCTCATGTGTAAGAAATGTCCCGAGGCGAACAGAAAATATACACACAATCAACAGTTGGTTGCCTGCATCGACGTACGCTAAACTTTCGATGAAAAATCACACATTTTTTCTGTTGTAGATGTAATAGCGGGCTACCGTTGGAACTCGTGCTACTACTTATGGCTACACTGCATGACCACGTATGCTTGGATTAAAGGAGATAGGTATCCATCGGCAGGGGGGTGACGAGGAAATCTGACGCATGGAGTTCGGAGATAGCCTATGTGAATGATTGACCGGTTGAGTGGGGGCTGGGGGAACAAGCTACTGACGTAATCACCTACTGCGCATAGGAGTACACGGCTTCCCACCACTTTAACGATAGGAGGGAACTGCGAGGGGTATCCTCGATTATTGGTGCTTCACAGTGAACCATCATAATAGTGTCACTGACCCTATCTTCACCTCCCACGGACGTGCGATGAGAGACGAAGGTGATGAGGGCCACTTTTTCCATGAATGGGATTATTGTATAGACGTGCGATGAAAGACGAGGGTGATGAGGGCCACTTTTTCCACGAATGGGATTATAATTTAGAGGGGAATGGGTCTTGAACAATCCTGACGAGTGAGTTTGGTGGAGTATCCTGTTACTTCCTTTTCAGTAGATCCCACATCCTAACTATGCATGACACATGGAACATGGAACAAATGAAACATGGAAAGTGTTCTCCATATCTCTCTCTCTCTCTCCTTTTCTCTCGCTCTCCCTCTAGCTGTGCATAGGATTACTTTGGCCTGAAACATGGAACAAATGAATGTGAATTTTGGTTTCTTACGGCTAGGCTTTGCAGTCACTGAAGCTCCACACGCTGTTGTAATCACGCCTCCTTGATGATTGGGACCCCACCAATGGACGATTCTACTCTGAATAATGAAGCGGGTAGATAGGCCCGACTGAACATAGGCCTTTACCCCGGCTACTTTGTTTTTGAATGCCATTCAGCTTCTTTCGTAAACTTGGTGTTATCATTTTTTAAGTAGCATGAGCCATCGACCACTGATGTATGCACAAGGTTACGGTATGGTGACTCGGCTTTTTGTTTATTTACCTAGGAATCGCAGCTATGATGAATGATTCTTTGAACACTTGGTTGGACTCGCTGAATACGAACGAGTATTTTTTCTACATAGTAACTCCATCTGGGCTTCACTCACCGTCAATTTTAAGTCTCCTCTGAATGAATTGCCACAGAAACTTGATATTCAATGATTATTGAATGAATACCCTGGTTTTTTGTATGGTTATCTGCTTTTTCAAAGATTAGGCGAATTACGACAACGTGTGTGCTGTTTTTTCCCTCTCTCTCTCTCTCTCTCTCTCTCTCTCTCTCTCTCTCTCTCTCTCTCTCTCTCTCTCTCTCTCTCTCGTTGGTTAATTCATCATCACCATGCTGAGACCATATCTCACTGGATTTGGCGGTATCAATGGGAATGGGTGAGCTTTACTAGGTAGTATGAACTCAGGGTAGGCCATGAGAATGTTTGGAATAGCAAGTTTAAGGGTAAGGCGTAACTAGGTTTGATGATCCAGTTTCGTGATTTCCTATTTTGGATGGGTTCGTTGGGATCAATTGGGCAAACATCTTTGTTCTATATCTACTCTTCACTCACTATCGACATTTTCGGGATCTCCTCTAGACAAACTGCCACAAGGACTCGATAATTAAATGACTCCGGGCTGATTGGATGAGGGCTATGGTTTGGCCATTATTTGCAAGCACTAAAAGCCTCACCCTTGTAACCACGTCTCCCTGGGAAGAGTGGGCGGGTACAATCCAACCGAGCAAGGACCCTTCACTCTTCACCCATCAAGCTTCACCTTTAATCGTAGTATTATCATTTCTTGGGTGGCTTGGTTTGTCGATCGCCGATTCATGTACATCCCCAGCACCACGATTTGATGACCCAGTCCCTTAAATTCCTGTTTGAATTTACGACTACATATGGATGGCTTTCTGGGCAGTTGGATGGAACCGCTGAGATAAAGTATCAGTGTTCTGCATTGCCGCTTGATCCATACTTCACTCACGATCGACATCAAATTGAGTCCCCTCCGAACGAACTACCACAGAAACTCGATACTTAACGACTCTGATGTTGATCAGTAGAGTGGCTTTGTTGAGCAGGATTTTGGTGTGCACGTACCGAGGCTTCACCTACTGTTGTGATCTCGTCTCTCTGGATGATGGAAGCCTCCACCGATGAGTGATTGTCCTCTGAACATTACATGAGGACCCGCGACCTGACTACTTGGTTTTACACCTAATAAGCTTCACTAACAACTGTGATGTCATCATTTTTTTTGCATAACTTATTGACTTAAACAGACCAATTACCTGTAATCCGCTGAGTCAAAGATTCGTCGCGACTCTTAGTGGGAAATAAATTAACCACCGACATCAAATCCGAGATGACACTCTCGAAACCAACAACCCCAGTTAAAGGACCATTCGAGATGAATGACCAGGTTAATTCATGGGATTACTTCACCTACTGTAGTAGTTTCGTCATTTTGAACGATTAAGGTTCCCCCTACCGATGGATGAGTCCRCCTTGAATATTGACRYAATTGACGTAATTGTATTGGCAGTCCGAATCCTGGATCTGTCATAATTGTCGAATCACCTGTCGCCATTTGAAATCGGATCGACACAGTGATCACTCGAATTAGTAAACGACTTGATATCCACACAAATCCAAACCTAGAGTCTGTCGAGGAATTCAGTCATGAATGACTCTGTATTGAGTCCCCGAGATCTACAGGGAGTTCAATCCCCTATGGTCTATTTGGGCCGTTGGGAACTACTGGCATTGTAGTCGCTAGGTTTCGTCTCACTACCTGAATTTTGGCTCGGTAGCAGATCGATAGAGTCCCTATCTAGACGCATGCTGATGCATCTTTCACAGCCCACCATGATCAACAGAGGTATCAGGGTCACTGTAATCTCGTAACCATCCCCTCTCTATGTTTAAGGGAATCTGGATCGCTTCCCCCCATTGGACTCCAATCACACCTATCACCATGGAATTTCCTTCACACGAACTTGAGCCACTTCACGATAGGATAGTGGAAATAGAGAGATACATCACCCTCATTATTGATGTTCTCATCAGAAGAGGAGACCCACCATCTATAGATCCGGACTACCATATAGAAGGTCCTACTGATGACGAACCACTGGAGATCAGGCACTGGACGGCCAACGGGTTCTTCTGAATCTACAATGAACACCGGGCACTACTTGATTGCGTTAATAGTATCATTACCAGAGGTAGGGAGCATGAGGAGACGGCCCTGAGTAATCTTATGAGGGCTAACCTGGCTCTCAGCGATGAGATCAACACACTGAGAAACGATTTATCCCTCCGAGCGTCCTTCCGCCCCCACACACCTCGTTGGCACTACAGCTGGGTAGTCAACGCCATTCTCATTGCCATATTCTATGCACTACTAGTCGTCATTATCGAGCAAGGATTCTTACCCCCAATCTGATTCAGTGCCATGGTACTGAATTGAGATCAATGATGTGAGAATGTCATATTGCAAGTAAGGGCTTCTTTGGCAAACAAACGAGTTGAGGGTTGCTTTTTTGAAGAGTGCATGTGAGACCGGATGCAACCTTGAAAACCTGTGGCCTGAACTGTCGTACCACAGCTTGCTGTGGGGTTCATGACGCGACGTGTCGTGGGTATTGTAATGTAACACACACAGAGGCAAAATGTTGCGCCAACTAGCCCGGCAGCGCAGTGTTCCGTATGAACAGTGCAACAGGACCAAAATGGCTGACAGCGCCCGCAAGAATAGGAAAGGAAAATGATGTTGCGCTGTCAGTTGGCTCTTTTTTTATGGCGCACAGTGAAAAAAATAAGTAAAGAAGATGGGCGTTGACTTCATCGCTCGCTCTATTTTTTTCCTGGCGCACAGTGAAAAGAACTTGCAAAGAAGATGGGTGTAGACTTCATTGCTCGCTCCTTTTTTTATGGCGCGCAGTGAAAAATACTAACAAAGAAGACAGGCATTGACTTCATCGCTCCAAGCTCAGCAGCACCGCGTACCAAATGTGAAAGAGACAAAAAGGTTGAGGGTGTCTGTTTGCACATTCTAGTGGGCATTACATTCCAGTGGGCATTACATTCTAGTGGGCATTAAATTCCAGTGGGTGTCATGGTGGGTGTCTCTTGGCACCATTTGGCGAGTTATTCGAGAAGGTTGAGGGTGTCTGTTTGCACATCCTAGTGGGCATTAGGGCATTACATTCTAGTGGGCATTAAATTCCAGTGGGTGTCATGGTGGGTGTCTCTTGGCACGATTTGGCGAGTTGTTCGAGAAGGCCCTTCATGTCAAATTCAGCACTTTTGTTTCTTTCACTTGTTCGTTTCAGGCGAGCCCAGTTCGAGAGGAAGTACCTGTACGAAAATACAAAGAAGATACAGCGAAAAGACAGTGAAAAGGTACCTGTACGAAAATACTAAGAAGATACAGCGAAAAGACAGAGAAAAGGCGAAACACTTTACCTTCTCTGCGCTGAAAACTTTGCTCATGAAAAGACAAGTATCTGAGGGCGTACTCACACTAGGACTTTTTCGACTCGGCTCTGGAGACGATAGGGGCCAAGTGCATTCAGGTCCATCTGCCATCTGATCTGCAATTGCAGTCAGATACATGTAGAATAGTGGTAGCGTAAGTACGCCCTGACAGTCTCTCTTTGCTCGGCTCTCGGTCCACAGGCAGCAGCTACCACTTCCCCCCGGGTCTTTTTCACACATCATATCCTCTTTTCGAAGTTTCTTTTCATATTGAGTCTATTAATGACTAATTTCAATAATTTGATAATTTTCAGTATATGAATTTATATCTCAATTTGACCTTCGGTCTGTATTCTGCATTTCAACAGTTCACAAGTGTGTACCAACGGATCCGGGCCCATTCGTATCGTACTCTCTTTCCCACCAAACCGCGCGCTGCCACAAACTTAAAAAAAAAAAAAAAAAAAAAAAAAAAAAAAGCACCTTTCCCAACTCCAAATGCTCAAACTAAAAAGAGGAAAAAAAAAAGAAAAAAAAAAAAGAAAAGGCTATTAAAGGAGGAAAAAAAGCCCTCCACACTGTATGCCGTGCCATGCACACATCTTCCCTCCTGTCCCTACTCTCTCTCTCTCTCTCTCTCTCTCTCTTCCCATCAGCCTCAGGCGAGGCCCCATGAGTTTTGGAGGTCGGTAGCACAACGAAGGCCACCAATGAAATTCATCGTTGGCGCCACATCGGCGACCCGCCCCCAAGGAATGCGGTATTTTTTTTTTTTTTTGGACCTATTGGTTATATTAATAATATTTAATATTTAATATATTCCCCGCTTGGGACTAACACTGTGATAGTGGTGGTATCAGTGAGATAATTACCCCAGTCTCCGCATCAAGTACCCCTGTGCACCATCCACTCGTCGGCAACGAGCCAGGCAGGGGGGAGGGAAGAGGGCACTTTTAGCAAAACGCGTGGGCATGGCTCATTCCACTGACAAAGAGTTCTGCCGTCCACATATCCAGCCGTCATCATTTTTTCCAACCCTTTGCTTTCGGGAAACTCGGATTCTTGGGCCCTCAGCAAGTTCAGATCACTAGTGACTGCACCCACCTATAAGCATGTGAGACGTAAAAAAAGAGAACACTCCTGTTCGAATGGGCACCAGCCGCCGCAGGTCACATCCACTCTTGGGCTCGCTTCGCTTCCTTACCCACTCTCATCTCTCTCTCTCTCTCTCTCTCTCTCTCTCTCTCTCTCTCTCTCCCCCCAAACCACCCACCCTGCCACTCCTCTCTCCTTTGCTTTGCTTTTATTGCTCCCTCTTCTTCGCCTGAATGGGCACCAGCCGCCGCAGGTCACATCCACTCTTGGGCTCGCTTCGCTTCCTTACCCACTCTCTCTCTCTCTCTCTCTCTCTCTCTCTCTCTCTCTCTCTCTCTCTCTCTCTCTCTCTCTC